>CM060958.1:46201149-46246149 GCA_030765055.1 Mantis religiosa | reverse complement strand
GCTTCTGAAAATAGAGCTCAATATGAACTTCTTGGGACATAATATTCAACCATGAAACATATTTTACGTGGAATTTATCTCTGGAATGTCTATAAAATCATGAATGAGACCCAACAATTATAAACTTCCACAATTTAAGCCATTTCTAACAGCACAATGAAAACGAAGGTACTCCAGATCTATGGGAAGATTAGTGTTTTGCTTTGTGTTTATCTGTTTTTTTCATAAATTTAGTTGTTTTAAAAGATAGACTAGATCTAGATGAAGCCTAGTTCGTCCAGACATCAAAGCATTATTATCAACAGTATTTGCAGTTCTGAGCATGGCATTACGTATAGGTTATTAAATGATGGGGAACACCTCACGCAATAGGACTTACATAGACTTATTTCTGACACACACCGAAGAGGAGAAACGCAGAAGTTCTTCCAGACTTAAAGATCCTATTAATGTTGATGTCTTAGAGAGATGAAAGAACGAGCAGCTGAACAATCAATCCTTTAATATCTGCGGAAAGTATTCTTGTGTTTTAGCAAGCATCCGCGACATCCGTACGTCAGTGACAGAAGCCTACTGGCAAAAATTGAAGCTCAACCTTCTGAATGCGAGCCTAACGTGTTATTTTGGAGTTATTTACCTCTGTGTATAACAATAATTAATAAGAAACGTGCGTTATATCCGTCATATTATAACTTAAAGAAAGCCTTTCTCAATGTGCAAGATTCAAGCAACACTTGGTACTTAAGGAAGACCGACATACCATATTCAGTAGCTACAAAATAAGTTATTTATCACTCCCTCTATACGCATGTGTGGCCTGGGCAAACGCATCCAAAACAACCATCAAGTACCTTCAAACACTGCAAAACCTCTCCCTCAGGAAAATCCTTTCCGCTCCCATCCGCACCACAAACGACTCCCTCCATCACAAAGTCCGCATCCCGACCATCCCCGAGGCATTGGAAAAAAGAGCCTCCTCCATTTGGGCGCGCATTCGTCGACATACAAACCCTTCAATCCATAACATCGGAAAAGGTGAGCCAAAACACCGCAAACATAAACGGGTGAAAGTACTGTAAATAAGGACGGCTCGACACCCATTGCGCGCTCAAAATTCCCGGCCCAAGGCCTCACAAACCCCCGGCAGGGGCCGCCACTCCCGGGCTGCCCAAGGAACTGAGCGACATGCTGCCGCACAGCAGGACAGCTGAGTGTAAATAGTGTACAAAGTGAAGTGAAGTGTGCGTGAATGACTGTGTGAGTGCGAGGGACGTACTACGTATGCCCATGAGTGCGTACGTGAGTGTGTGTTATATATGTAAATAAAATCACAAAAAACAATAAAATTCAAGCACTGGAGCACCTAAAAGAAAACGAACTAACTAAAGCTGTTCTCGGTGCGCCCATAAAGGGACGCCGTATGGGCTTTATGTAGAGCCATGACGTCAATACCAACAAAAACTGAAAACTGTAATATATATTTAGAGCCTGTAAGGCGGGTCCAATGTACCGGCACCAGGTACATCAAACAAAAATAAAAAGCCTAAGCCTTCTATTATCACTCCCTCTCATTAAGACTCTATAGTCCAGAGTGCTCAGTTCAAGTTACTTGACTGCTGGTTTATATTAAAGAAATACTTCTTTAGGATAACTCAGCAGCCATACAGAAACAGAGAAAGACAGAAAAATGACAAAAAATGTACATCACCGAAGTATTTCTAATGTAATTTAAAAACTACTATCTATATACTTTCACCTTAAGTTAATTGCACTGTAAGTACAGTAATATTCTATGTATTTACACTGTACTACAAACTAGTCGGTAGTAAAAGAGGCGGTGAGCATCTCCTGTTTTAGTTTAATGTATCGCTTACATGCAGCGCGGTCTCGTATCCAGTTTAACATTAACATTTCATTTGGCAGTGTTCCAGCTGGACTATCGAAATAAAGCATCAATTTTTCTAAGTTTGCTGCTGCTTATGCGTGGATCGTAATCAAGACGGTCCAAAAACTCCATGAATCTGCATAGCCTTAATTTTCATTATCAGTAACACTGCATGATACAATAATGGCATGCCATGCCGTGCCATGCGGTGCTGGCTGACTGTATATAGCCAGAAGGTTTTGCTGCGTGCCCACCCGTTAAGGGTTTTACCGCAGGTAAGGTAGATCTCGGGATGTTGTAGGGTGAGATGTGGGTTTTTAGATTGGTGTTATTTATGAGGTTACAAGATGTACCTAGGGGTTGAAGGACAGGATGCAACACCTTGCACTTTGGTGTTTATATTTGTTTTTACTTTGGGAAATAATTTTGATGCCAAGCAGCTTGGAAGGGTTATGTGCAGCTCAGCTTTAGCTGCTGTTCGTATTAGCTCCTGGGTTATCTCGGATGCCCGCAAGCCATCCGGGGTAACCGGTGCTGTCTAGAACGACGTCTAGTGGGGTCATAATCTCCCAAGGATCTGACAAGGGCGCTTCTGTGGTTGGGTACACTTGCGTATAATTTTGATGCCCGGCGCCTAATTTCATCTTCCACGTATGGAAGACTCGAGGCCTCGTGAAGCAACCTGGTAGGAAAATAACGTCCCACAGAATATATAGACCTTAGTCCTCTATTCTGTGCACGTTGGAGCCATGCTAGCACGCTGTCTGCGGCCATGCCCCAGATCTCGCAGGCGTAAAGCACAACCGGGATTACCAGCGCTCGGAAGAGGTATAACTTCATGCCAACTGGCATCGAGGTTGACCCCAGCATTGGATAAAGGGAAGCAATTGCACCCTGTACCTTCGCCGCTCGGTCCCTGATTTGTTGGCGAAAAGTTAGGCCCCTGTCTAAGTTAACACCTAGGTACTGGACAGAGTTGGTCCACTCTATATAATAATGTCTTACTCTGTAGTCGGTTTTTAACTTCCGTCATTGTCTTGTCTTCTTCATGAACAACAAAACAGCCATCGATATTTTTAAAAAGATCCATAAAATATTCTTCCACACTTATAGTTTCTCCTATTTCTTCTTCTTCAATCTCTTCTGGCAAGTCACACACACCAAACCACAGCTTTTTCCATGATTTATCAAACTTTCTCTTCCAGCCTGGTCACCAGCAAGTGGCACCCGCTGGCAAGAGAATTTGAGGAATGTACCTACCGATAATAGCAATACCTATATCGTCTGTAAACCAAGTCTCCATTTACTAGGCTAAACAACATAATTTTGTGTTTCAAAACAGGTTTGGGTTAGAGGTCCGGGTTAACGAGGTTTCACTGTACATTTAAACACCCCACTTTACAGGTATATCTACTTCTCTCACACATCTCGTATATTTTGCACATCTTGTTAAGGCACCCAATTTACGTCAACAGTTCCGAACTGTTCATTTGTTATTGTTCTGAACCACTTCAATAGGCCATAACCTTTGAACCAATAGTAGCACAGGTGTGCAACTTTGATAGAATATAATACACAATTGGGATATTGCATTACACTATTTACATCTCAGATAAAATGTTGTAAGTACCATCCAACAGCATTTACACATGTTTGCACTCGTCTTACCATATTCTCATAAGTTTTACGAAGAGTATCCTCGCCATTGTTACTAAATTCGATTCGAATGGATTCCTTGAGAACATCAATTGTCCGTGGCCTATTCTTGTACACTCTATTTTTAGATACTCCCACAAGAAAAAAATCCGGCGAGGTTAGGTCAGGGGATTTGGGAGGTCACAGACCTCTTGAGATTATTCGATTATCAAAGAAACTGGTTACAACTTCCATGGTGTCATTAGATGTATAGCACGTTGCTTCATCTTGCTGGAAATAACCTTCTCTGAATTCGATACCATACAGCTGCTCCACAAATGTCTTGAAGATACCCACATAAATTTCAGTGTCTACAGTCGTATCATGTATAGATGCTGCTGGAGGATACTTTCAAACTTTTCTCTGTAATGTAATTTCCCAATTGTGTATTATATTCTCCCAAAGTTGCACGTGTGTCCTGCTATTGGTTCAAAAGTTATGCCTGCTGAAGTGGTTCAGATTTATATGGATCGCACTATACAAGTGTCGCGAGCCGTTATCTACGATCGCGCGGCTTGTTTACACAAAGAAACTGATAGGCGGGCAGTGTGGATACAAAGAGCCGGCAAATAAAAATAGTGCAGATAATTAACAGACGGATAGTGTTTCATGGAGGTAAAGAGCTTGCATAAGCAGATAAACATAGCACCGGAAATAAAAGACTTGCCGACAGATATAATTACATTCTAGAACAGTCGAGTTTTATCTGGTGACATGTTAGAGAAACTTCCATAACAGTCTCGAATTATGAATGAGGTATTTAAGCAAGTGAGGACTCGCCAAGAATAACTTGTAAAACAGTCAAGGGAGAGGTAAGCAGAAAACAGCTGAGAGTGTTGTAACGAGAGCTTATGTTGTAAACTGAACGCTGTTTGTTGTCATCGACCTTGGAAGATTGTGTTGTATAGGTGATGTAATGTTCTTACGTGAGAACTGAACACTGTATTGCTACGAAAATAAAGAACATTTAGAATTTCGGCAAATCGGACTTTTAATTCTAGGTACGCACAAAGTCACAATATTCTTAAACAGGAAGCCTTAAACCCTCCTGGTCATGCAAAGAAAACCTAATTTCAAGCATATCACATGGAGGCTATGCTCTTAATGGATACGACTGCCAACACAATTCCCTTATTTCCTTTTAACCTAAAGAGAAATCTGGATTAAATATAAGAATAATTTTTTTTTATTCAATGATCGATCAGCAGTACATGCTTTACAGATCCTTGTTGACTAATTGAATCTCTATGAACTATATAATAACATGTAAGGAAAACCAAGTTGGCTCCTACTATCTTATTAACACTGTGAAACAAGAGAAAATAAGTTAATTAAAACAAACAAGTAATCAAAGAGATAAGAACAACAGTCATTGTGAAACAAAATTCATAGTTTTTTTTTTTTTCAATCAGAGTCACTAAGGAGGAGATCCCGTGGGAGTCGTCTCTTCAAGCGCGTGGGCTGGCGGGTTCGTACGCCGATGTCGAACATCACAGCTCCTGGAACATCTGGCAGGTTTGAGAAGAAGCGAGAGGCGATCTGACGTATGTACTGGTGAAGAAGGAGACCAAGTTCTTTATGCAGTTGTTGATTTCTTACGTACGAGAAGAAATAAGAATAACTTTTTTTAAGAACACCCTTTCGATGAACATGGAATCTAACAAATAAGACATTTTATATTTATATTAGAGTAAAAAGTAGTCCGGCACTAAAGCACATTAATACAGTGATTGATCACTTTGGATTTTTTTATTTTATTTTTTTTTTTTTTTTATTTTACTTGTTGCATTTAACTACAATGGTCATATCGGCGGCCGTTCTCCTTTGGAACATATCGAAGGTGTTAACTCGTATTCGTTAGGTTTTAATCATTACATCACACACACACACATTCACACTCTCATTCATACTTCCAGACTCTGGGGAATATGGGGAATTATCTTAGTCGGAGAAAAATCCCCATCCCCACCGCCGGGAATCGAACCCGGGACCCCTAGCATGGCAGGCAGGTGTTCCACCGACTGAGCTACGGGGCCAGGATACATTGGAGTTATTGTGACGAAATATACGAGTATATTCAAGTGCAACTGCTGGCTTACAATTCACGTTAAGTAAGATCATTAATCATTAATCATTTTGACACCCCTGGGTTATCCATATACAATTTCTAAAATTCACTTTACGTGAAAGTACACAGTACTTTGCATATTTTTGTTTGTATGTGGTATTCGTCATTAATACAGCTGTTTGAAATACAGTCCTAATAAATGTATTCGTCAAAATTATTCAGTCATTATTTAATGTAATTGATGGAAATAATTTACTTAAAAACCATAGTAGTTTAACTATGAAGCCTGGTACTTAAGTACTTACAGCATAGTAATTCGCCACAAAAGGTGTGCGTCTCATAGCATATGAGAACCCTTAGTGGTCTACTCGGAAACATATGAGTCAGTTGGAGAATTTAATGTCTTGTCGGCATGTTAACCATAGTAGCTCAGTTGGTTAGAGCAACCGTGCGGAGAGCGAGAGATCCGTGGTTTAAATCCCGGCTGACTGCAATAATAGATGTAGAATTGATATTTTCGTTTAGAAAATCTTGGTGATTAAATAATGTGCTTAGTCTGTAGAAGATATCTGCAAATTCATTTTGTTTTTACCGTTATTATAAGTGCGAAGTGATATTACAGGTGTTTTGCGGACAACGTCATATCCGCGTCCGGTATGACACACAGCGCAGCTCGTGGCAATTAGCTAAAATAAACTTAACAGCTGGTTCCTTCCTTTGGAGCAACAATGGCGCCCTCTGCACTGAACCAGAAAAATGATGACTTCCGCGCACGCGAAAGGAACCTTGTGGGTCTACTGCCCTCGTCATGTTTTTGTTTTTCTTCCTTCTCTCTTTCTGTGCAAACTTCCTTTTCCCTTTCTTTGTTCGAGGTCAAATTTAAATACAACATAGCATGTATGCATATTTGAGAGTGACTTACTTGTGTTTCCAAGCTCTTTGTGGGTATTATTTGTGGTACTCAAAACCCCATCGGCTTAGTAAGGGTCTGCAGTTCATCTAAAATTAGAAGCCAATATTACAAGTACCGACCTACTTTTTAGGGTTTACCTCCGTTATGTACAAGGCTACAGAGTGGTTGATCGCTTGGCTCTCACTAAGGCGGCCCGGGTTCGCTCCCAGGCGATCTCAAAGTGAGATTTGTGGACAATAAGGTGCTGGAGGGGAGAGGGTGTCTCTCCGGGATCTCCAGTTTCCCCCGCCATCTCATTCCAACGGTGCTCCATCATCATCTCACGTATCATCAGTATCACCATCTACGGTATGTATGTGTAGTGTTTAATGCCCGCTTTTACTACATACGGTACCGCAGGCGGTGACACTGATGATACATGAGATCAAGTTGGAGCACCGGTGGAATGAGATGGCGGGGGAAACCGGAGGTCCCGGAGAAAACCAGCCCCAGCGCCGTGTTGTCCATCACAAATCTCACTTTGGATCGAACCCAGGCCGCCTTGGTGAGAGCCAAGCGGTCTAACCACTGTGCCACGGCGCGGCCCCACCTGCGGTAACGTAAGTAGTAAAAACGGACATTTCGTTTCATTTTCCAACATGTATTTATAAATTTTTATAAAGGGTTTAGGGGCTCATGAGTAAACTTCGAACATATTGTGAGTTTGCGCAGATTTGAATTGTCATAATAACCAAGTTCAACTTAGACTCCGTTTACTTAAAACTGTGACTTCATTAGGATAGGATTGGATTACGGTAAAAAGTTTCGCCTTTGAAGACGGCGACAACAGGACGGTCGAAACGTAGGCGTTAGAAAACATGACGCGGTGAAAACCAGATAGCCAAGGTATGTGTATGGAGGGGAATCGGCACGGAGTTCCAGTTGTACCTGTCCATTGTACCTATGCCTCAAGTGCGGCATCCCCGGGAGGAAGGCTGAGGCAAGAGGAGAGAGAGAGAGCGACTGTCCCCAGGGAGCCACAATAGTGCAGAGTGCACTATACATTTAACCAGTTTGAAGCTCCCCGGCAGGCCAGCACAGCCGACAGCTCATTCGACTGCGGTCCCACTGGACCGGATCCAGAGACCGCCCTACCAGAGGAGGAAGTTTCACCCAGAGCATGTCATTCTGCCATGCATTGCGAGACACCCGCCGATACTTCTATCCTGAAAGAGGGCACCAAATGAGAGATAAAATTATAATGGAGATGAAAATCCCCGAGAAAACCCATGGGTCATGGAAATCGAATGCGGACCACAGACAAAACTGCCTGAGCCAACCCGCTTCGCTTAACTAAAACTACTTCCACTTTTCACTGTCACTTCACTTAATTCTCAGATTAATTTCACTCGTTCCTCTGCGTAATGGGTAACAAAATACGCTCGGTGGAGCCCCTTGTTCTGGGTGTTTCAATTACGGGGGAGTCAACACAAGACGCATCTGCACCTGACGTGAGAGCACGTGGTTGTATGTCACTATAGCCTTGACAAACTCTCTCAGAAGACAGTAAGATAACTCAGTTATAGGCTAGATGGAACATGCACTAAATGGCTCCGCGAAACGACCTGCTTCGCCAGAGGTCTTCCATATATACCCGTAGAAAATTTCCATAGAGTTCGAGGTGGAGAAACTTCTAGAAAATAATAATTATCAGACCATCAGGCTTACGGTGTTTATTAACTGCCACAGAAACCTTGCGCCCAAGACACTGTTTGAAATGAAGCGTGAAACATTCAGTCCACGAATTATTTCATCGGGCCAGAGTTATATGCGATAGTTTTGAAATTTCATTCTCTTAGGATGTTCAGGAGGGAAAAAACAAATATTCCCTTTTAACAACAGTATACGTAATGGAAAATCTAAACCAATAACTAAGATTGTCTCAGGACAGGTTAACCGTACAAAAGAAAGGTCATTTACAACAAACTATGTGTTTTAACGAGCTCTAATTTTTTGTTTAGTAATATATGTCTATCTCTTACAGTTTAACAGATATGCAAAAGTAATACATTTCATTCTATGTAATAAATATTCTAAACACACGTAATTTATTCCAAATCATTAGATATATTTTAGGGAAACTGAAGGTTTAGACCATTTTTAGATCTCGAGAGTAGTTTTGAATATTCTTGAAAATCAATATTTCACATACTGGAAACTGAAATACCAAGTTTATTCATTTTTCAACTTCAGAGACTAATTTATGCTGTTCACAGGCAGATTTGCGCACACACATGTATAAATTCTACCAAAAATGTTTCTTTCTCTCAAGGTGTTGTATTTCTTGTAATCGAAATGAATTTTTGGGGTAGAACAGAGTACATTCCTCTAATTAATGTGAATGCATAATGTATGAAGAAAATAGTGCTACTGAGGGATAAGTGCACCATAGACCTCAATAGTTTGTTCTAACATTTGCTTTATGTCATTACAATTAATCTGCATTTAGTGGAATATTTTTCAGCAATTGCGCTACAGGAAAATTGTAGGAAGCGTTGTAGAAATATTACATTTTTACTTTCCGCTCTCTTTCTGCTGCCAGTTACGAATTTATTTATTTAATATTTTTATGTTTAAACATAAGGATACATATAAAAACCGTTTTATTTCACTTAAATTCTCAAATATATTTATAGTACTCAGCCATCGGTGACAGAATTAAAAGGTTTACCAAAAGTTTGGGAAGAAATATAAATGGTTTTACTATTTTCTTTTCCTGCTTTTAATCGAACATTGCTTAAATATACATTCCTTTGGATTTTTACAGTTTCATTTGATAAAAAATCCATATACACATTTCAACATCTCTTATTTATTTCTCAGAATATGATAATATGGCATTTATTGTCTTTTTAAAACATTCAAGATGTTAGTTTACAGATAGTGAGAATAGAAGAAAACTAGGGCACAAACCCTTATGGCAATTTCACATTATTCGGATTTGTGAAGGCTAACAATTTCTGTTAGACATCCTCTTATGAAACACGTGGGTGGCATGTTAAATTTGTGTAAACTCCAAGGTTTAGTGAAATACAAGACTCCTTAGCCTTTTGACATAACAAGCTACTATTAGACACACTTGACTGCCTCAGTTTTAAGACATTTTTGTGTGACACATGTAAACTTTGGCACAGCACCGTTATAAAGATCCCTGATGCGTGCTAAAGATACTTAGAAATTCCATTCCCATCGTGTTTTGAATGACACTTTAACCCTCAAGCTATTGTTTTAGGAACCATTGTTCCGTAGATCTCGCAAGTTGATTTAACGCCTCCAGACGTCATGGAAGATGGGATCCTTAGATAAAGCAATCGATATTTTTGTACATGTGTCTGTACCATGTATCTGTCAACTAAAAGACCCTTCGATCTTCCATAATTCCTGCAACAATCTTCTCGCCTTTCACGACAGACACCCTTAAGACAATGAGCAAAATAACACGAGGAAACTGTCACAGGAAGTTTTAATGAAAATAATAATGAAAGCTAAAGAGCTTTCCTATTTAGTGGTATAAATGGTCATTATTCAAGTGCTACATTTTCTGTAGCTGCCTCCCTCTTATACTGTATTATTTTGAATAGTTTTCAGATAGAACCATCGCTATGGCCATAACTTCACATGAGTCCTTTTCATTGTATTTTAATCTATATTTCTTCTTATATCAAAGCATATTTGCTCTTATCTGAAGCCTATTTTCTAAGCTTCTATTCCAAAAATTATAATTCTGCTCCCTCATAACGGACAATACATATTAACAATGCCTTGGGCAGATTTTGAAACTGTTGCAATTAATGTTTAGACATTTTCGTCTTAATGATCATCGTGGTCATACATTTTTGTTACTCTGCTATGAACTTTAAACCTTGCTGGCGTAATAGGAAGTCAAGAAAGGGAGGTGATATATTTTGATTTTCCTGCGTATTATTATTTATTTCGGAGGAATACTAGTTCTATTTATATATGTAACTAGATTAGCTCCAAATGAAATATACCTCAATTCAAATAAAATCCTTTTGGTTTTTGAAAGAGCAAAAATGGAACGCTCATGTTTTATGTTTAAGATACATCGTAGTGAAAACACTATAATAACGCATATTCGCTCCTCACCATTTGTTCATTTCGCTTTAATTTAAAACGTCCTCTATAATAGGGGATGCATAATTGTATACTACACAAAAATGCGGTACCAATGGCTCACTATAAATATACAAGAATCGTCCAGAAAGTAACTTTGGTTACAATTTATCCGCTGCAGCGCTGCGATCGCAGATCCGCACATGCGCGGTAGACGCTCAGTATCAAGGAGAAGAAACCTGCGCCATTGTGAGATCGCTATCAGCGACGTACGCTTTGTTGTGCGTGTTTACAATGTCAGTGTTGATTGAAAATCCCGACGCTTGTGAAATCTCATCTGTGATTCGTTTTCTGAATGCTAGGAAAGTGAAACTAATTGAAATTTATCGGAAAATTTGCGATGTCAAAAGGTGTTGTGTTCCTTCATGAAAACGCATGACCACACACTGCAAATGCGACGAAAAACATCCTAAAGGTATTTGGCTGGAACGTGTTTGACCACCCCCCCGTACAGCCCTGACCTAGCTCCTAACCACTTTCATCTGTTGTTGCATCTCAAATATTTCCTTGGCGGTCAACACTTCAACAATGATGAAGAGCTGAAAGAAAATGTTTCCAACTGGTTGAAGACACAGGCGGCAAACTTCTATGAAGAAGTAACACAAAATGTTGTGCCTCGCTATGACAAATGCCTGAAAAATTTCGGCAGTTATGTGGAAAAGTATTTTAAGAGTTGCAGAATTTTTTGCAATAAATAATTTTTCTGTATCTGTACACAATTTAATTTTATTACCTAATAGAACTTACTTTCTGGATATATCTCTTTCTTTTGAGGTACTATGAATCCAAGACCGAATTTTAGAAAAACGTATGCTTTCTTATATCTTGAAAGAACGTAAGCTTTCACGGACGGAATCACTAACTCTAAGAATTATTTCCGGGCTGTTTTGCTGGCGTAAGGTCCACCAGGCCGCGAGACCTCTGAGGAAACTTCGACCGCGCCACTGAAGATATCCACAGCAGTTGTGGACAAAACGTCTGGACGATCTTACGCCAGCAGGCCACAGAAAAAGAGCGCACAAATAATTCTTAGTGATTTTCTTACGCCTATTGATTAAATATCGAAATGCATTTTCCAAGATACCACACGAAAAGTAGTAAAAGCGTTTCCTAACTCCAGTAAACCTTTCATGACAATTGCCTCTTATATTTATCATTTAAAAATTGCTTCATAATTTTGATCAGGCTTAGAATTAAAATATATTTTCATAATTAATAGCAAGTAGGTGTATAATTCGGAAGGAAATCCGCTTCATTAGATTGACTGATTCTTTTAAACATTTGTTTTAATTCATAAACTGTAAGAATTAGACGAAAAACTTGTTGGTCACAGAATTAAAACTTGCTCCAACTTACAATATACATGCAATAAATGCTATTTTGGCATTTACCCTTCCGAGAGAGGCCTTGACACTGCTTCGGACTTCCGTACTTTTCAGATTAATATTAAATAATCATTCTTTCATATCTCTCAATATCATTGAAATATGGAATGTCAAATATCTTACATTGGAAGCATTTCTTAAGGACTGGACTATCACTTCGGGTACTTGCATCCCCATAAGCCTCAATGAAATTTGAAACGTAACCCCCAGCAACGTTTATCTCGATCAGCATTAAGCAAGTACATAAAAGATATTTTGTAACAATAAGTGTATAATAAAGAAAAGGCGACAATGAGTAGAGAAATTCATATGGTTGTATCATATTTAAACTAGAATTTCTTCATAGTTGTTTATTTAGGCTTTGTACATAAGAAATTCACTGTAAAACTTAAGGTATTTGATTAAATGAAGGCAGGTGTGCTACATTGACTTAACGTCTTTAAATTCAACAAACTATTGTTCCGGTAAACTCCTGTTAATGAAAACAAAAGAGGTACAGTAATCGAGGTTGGACTCGCTCGCTTCTCATAACGCGGATTCCATCCTAAGCGACTGCTGTTAGAGGTTGTGTTGGACAAAGTATGTCTGGGGTCTTTATATCCGGGTTCACCAGTTTACAACACAATATTTTTGCTGTCCTAATATGCTCATTTCATATCATCTGTTTACTCAATCTCATACTAGAGCCGATTTCTCTCTCCAGGTTCCTGGCGCTGTCTACAACTCCGTTTCCAAGTTACAAACACCGCATTCACCAGTCAGAAGATAAATGGGATGCTAACTACGTCCCACCCTTCCCTACTGCCCCTCTCTTGACGAGGCAAAGGTGGAGGATACGGAAGTCAGGCGGTAACCTAGGCCCTGCATGAGCTGCTGTGTCGGGGAGTTTGTTTTAGTTTTAGTTAATAAAATTAAACATTTGTAGTTTTAGTTTTATTACATATTTCCGTTTAGGTAAAATAGAAATATGGAAACATAAAGCCAAACGACACTCCAATATTTTAGGAGAATGACACTATTTGATAAATTTAAAGTTCTATTCTATATTTTTATGAGTAGGAAAAAAAAAGACGAACACCGACTTCTTATAGTGTATAGGCATTTAAAAATTTATATCAGTTACAAGGAATGTTTTGGAAAGAAAAATATACTGGACATCAATTGTGCACCTTAGAGAAGTCCACTCTTTGTGCAGTTAAACATGTCTTAAGTTATTATTTATTAAAAAGTGAATTGAACTTCAAAGTTATTCCCGAAAAATTAACAATACATTAAAATATCCGCAACACACGGCACTTTAATCAGTATTCAGACACTCTTTTTTTAGAAAAATTGGAAGGTACCTAATAAAATACCTGCTAATTCATTTTAATTGTACAAGGTGCTTTAAAGTTATAACACCTCCTTTTTTTCAGGACTGGGACCAGATAGGAACTTCTGTTTCTTTTTGTTAATACACGTGGACTCTTTGTGCAGAACTGTACAGTGCATAGAAGTGTAGTGGCAGTTTTTGATGCTTAAAATGACGACGTTTTCATTGAAAGAACAGCGTGTAATCATTCCTTTTCTCCATTTTCATGGTGTGACATCTATTGAAATTCATTGCCAGTTGAGTGAGGCATGTGGTGATCATACCATGGATGTATCTACAGTTCGGCCGATGTATCTCCGGCTCTGAACGTTTTGCGATTGCAAGAGGTGGAGGGGGAAAGTTAATAGTACTAACATACAGTAACGAGCAATTGAAAACATATCCTCATAATTATCTTTAGAATGAAAATATAGAACTATATTAGCTTTAAAACTCTGAAATACAACTTACAATTTCATTATCATGCAAGATATTTATTACAACACCACTCTATTCGAATATTTCGTTCACAACTTTCACACACACTAACTGCATCTGTTGGTATTATTGGGAGTCTCTACATTCGGTGTTGTGGTCAGGAAGTTAAAACTGTCTGCTAGCGCCAATCAGTATTGTCGCTGCTAGGCGTGGCTCCCGAACCTAACACAGTGTTGCCAGGTTAAATTTGTTTTTATCCACGTGGCTTTAGCTGCTTGCGCTGGTGAACTTTCTTTGGTATATTTTGCGTGCGTGAATTCCGACTTTTAGTTTTCGTAAGCACTATTATTATCGCTATTATAATGATATAGCTACTGATTCGTGAAATATGCAAATACGTGAAATATTTAAAATACGTATTGTTCCTCTGCTTGAAATTCCAGCTAAAAAAACTGGCAACAGCCTGCTTCCCCCTCTCGAGGAATGTCACAGCCGGAGATAGAGCGTCCGAATTGGAATGTGCGTTTCTGGGTGCGACAGTTCATTGAAGGTAGAACATCGTGTGACAACAGACCAGCACTGTCGCAGACATCGCCTACAAACTTGGCATTTCTGTCGGTGATCCTCCAAAATAACGTTCTCCACTCGCTGGATCATGTCGTCAGATCGGCTAGTGCGAGGCCGTGACTGTCTTGGTTTGTGGTCACACAATGTTCTGCCTTCATTGAACCGCACCCAGGAACGCACATTAAACACATCCATGGTACATTCACCACATGCCTCACTCAACTGGCAATGAATTTCAATAGGTGTCACACCAAGAAAATCGAAAATCGAGTGATTACACGCTGTTCTTGCAATAAAAACGTCACCATTTTAAGTATGAAAAACAGACCTAACTCTCGCCGCTGCCACTACAGTTCTATGCACGGTACAGTGCTACCATCCCTGTCACGCTTCACAAAAAGTCCATGACTATTTAGAACTAAACCATAAGTCGCTATCTGGTCCCAGCCCTTAAAAAAATAGCTGTTATAGCTTGAACGCATCTTGTAAAGTTTGTTTAGTTAACTCGAGTGCACATCGGCCGCTGCCTTTGACCAACCCTTATAATCGTTTTACTACATCGGCCCTCCTTCTCCCAGACCTTTCTGCAAGGTTGCCACCTTTCTCAATACGTCATGGGTATCGTACGAGGTTTCGTCTAAATAAATGATCTTATGTCAATTACTGCAAAACTTCCTTAGTTTCGACGCTATGTGTGTGTGTGTGTGTCTGTGTCTGTGTCTGTGTCTGTGTGTGTGTCTGTGTGTGTGTATATAGCCAAGCTACAATTCTACTGTATTCCATAATAACCCTTATCTTATTCAAAGTGCGGTATTTGACACCCAGCTCCTTTAGGAGACCGCGCAAAGTGCAGTGCCCATAAGGAAAATCACAAATTTCTTGCAAATGTGCAACCAATTTGTCTAAGGTGGGCGCACTCCCTTTTGCATAGAATCTATAAATTTCTGGGCGAATTAAATCGCATGCGCAATTATCTACTTTACAGAAACGTTTCCTTTTGTTTTCACACTTCATCGGCGTCTTTGGTATTCCTTTTGTCACAATATTTCTTACTGTATTTCTGTGAATACCCATAATTTATCATCAGGTTCATTGCATGACCCCTTACCAAGATTATTTGTCAGTACATTTTTATATGTGTTCAAAACAAGCGCTTGAATTTGCTTAGAAACAGTTCCCGTTATAACTTTGTTTTTTGAGGCTTCTCCAGTAACATAACTCGGCCCAGTTATTCACACTGTTGTCATCACTTTAATTATTTTCAGTTCACTGAAAGTTATCTACTACTTCATTTGCATTTACCACTGCATTTCCCTCCCACGGTTTCCACATCGTGACATACAACGAATTTCTGCACGTAATGAAACAGATCAACTGGAAGTTGGAACTTTGGCAACTGAGACTCCACGTGGAGTAGACATGCGATTATCACTTCGAGAAATTCAGGGTTGCTATTGGTCCTCAACGACAATGTTCCATTTCTGAAGTGTGGAGATAGATTTATGACGGTCATTAGTGGGCAGGAGGGTAGTTTCCTTTGAGCGGCAACTGCACTCGCGTTCACTAGATAGACTATACAATTCAGAGATGTTTTCTTAAATGCTTTGTTCGGGTTCAGAGGCTTCCAAATTGTATTTTGTGTGAAATATCAGCCTTGAATTTTTTGATAGAATACAATACTTCCTCCATTTATTGTAGATAATAAAGAAAGTGATACGTAAATACGATGAATAGTGTAACTTAAAATAAAATATAAATTAAATGTTATATGTACAAGATAAACTGAGAGAGGCCTTGTGAAGGAGTTTCCCAGTAACCTTGACCAATTTTGTCCTTTCTGCTACTGATTCATCTCATTAATTAGCTAACGATTTGAGTTTTTTGGACGTGTTCACGGAGTGTGACGGGTTATTATTTTTGACACCGACGGAACTTAATAGGGACTCTCTACAACCCATGGATTCCAAGACATTTCGATGTTCGGCACATGTTGATCAGCTTAACAAGGTATTTCGTGACCAGGAGATGGTCTATTTCCCAATTAAATACCACGCAGGACATGCGTTGCCATACTTTAGTCCCATTCCATAGATGAGTCATATTAAACAGCGGCGAAACTTCTATTAGAAACCGAGCGCTTGATTTGATTAGATAGGATTACTAAAATATGTTTTGCTAATACAATAAGGCTCAACACAAAAACCGAGCTAATGATAATATAATAAACAGAAACCGGTCTGTGTACCCTAAACCACAACAAGCTCCATCGCAACAGGTGACTCATATGTCAGGGGAAAACCGTAGTAAAATTTCGCCTGGAATAGCATTGTTTCCATTGTAAAACATCACTTTTAGATAGCAAAGTATTGTCCTTATGAGCATTACGTAATTAGATGTGCGACTGCATTTAACTAACATGGCATTATGTATTCATTTGGAAATTTAAATTTTTTAAAACAACACTAATCATTTCCTAACCTCCACATCTGGAGGTTGCGAGTTTGATTCTCGTCTTGAGATTGGGAATTTTCCTTTATCCAAGATCATTCGAAAACATCTGTAAAGTCTTTAAGTGAAAATGAAAATGAGCAGGAGGGAGGGCGAGAAGAAAGAGAGAGAGAGTGAGTGAGTGAGTGAGTGAGTGAGTGAGTGAGTGAGTGAGTGAGTGAGTGAGTGTGTGTGGGTGGCAGGGTGGGTGTATGTGTAACTTAAAAAGGCGAAAGTTGGTCAAGTACCAAAATGGTTTGCATGAATAGAACCGGAATGAAAACTTCAATGTCGTAGCCGGGATTTGAACTACGGATCTCCCGCTATCCGTGCGGTTGCTCTAAACCACTGAGCTACTATGGCCAACATGCCGACCTGACATTTAATTCTCCAACTGACTCATATGTTTCCCGGTAGACCACTAGGGGTTCTCATATGCTATGAGACACAAACCTTTCTGTGGCGACTTGCTATGCTGTAAGTACTTAAGTCCCAGGCTTCATAGTTAAACCACTATGTTTTAGTTTTATTTTATGTCATGTCGGCACGTTGGCCATAGTAGCTCAGTGGTTTTGAACAACCGCACGGAGAGTGGGAGATCCGTGGGTGAAATCCCAATCATGACATTGAATTTTTCAGTCTGGCTCTATTTATGCAAGCCTTAGCCTACAGACGGCTAGTGGATAGAAATGATTATTTCCATCAATTTACCTAAAATAAAAGCATGGTGGTTTAACTATGAGGCCTGGGAATTAAGTACTTACAGCATAGTAAGTCGCCACAAAAAGGTTCGTGTCTCATAGCATATGAGTACCCCTAGTGGTCTAGCGAGAAACATACGAGTCAGCTGGTGAATTTAATGTCATGTTGGCACGTTGGCCATAGTAGCTCAGTGGTTTTGAACAACCGCACGGAGAGTGGGAGATCCGTGGGTCAAATCCCAATCACTAAATTGAATTTTTCAGTGTGGCTCTATTCATGCAAGCCTTAGCCTACAGACGGCTAGTTGATAGAAATGATTATTTCCATCAATTTACCTAAAATAAAAACACAGTGATATAACTATGAAGCCTGGGACTTAAGTACTTACAGCATAGCAAGTCGCCACAAAAGGTTCGTATCTTATAGCATATGGTTTGCTCTGAAAGCTCTTTCTAAGTAATTTTGGTGTGATAAATTGAATGTTGCTGTACATTTTTCTCTATCACGCAACGTTTTCTCAAAACGCACTAAAGCATTTGAAAATAGTGTTTTTGATGTAAAAAGCGTGCGTTACAAAATGAATAGCAAAATTTCAGAGCAATAAATATATACAAATACATGTGTATCTGCAAAAGAAGCTATGAAATTAATTTATTTTCTCGGTGATTTTTGTTTGTCAAAATATTGAATTTCATAAAAAATGTACATGTTATGGTAAACTGTTATCATTTTCGAAATCAGCGTGTTTGCTGCCATGTTAGAATAATTGGACAGATTCTTACGGAATTCGACACTATGACCAGTTTTGGGCTATTGCGCCTATGCCCCAAGTGGTGCATCCCCGGAAGGGAGGATGAGGCCGACACAAGGAGTCACATCAGTGCAGAGTCCATATAAAAGATCGACTGGAAAATTCCCAGCAGTCACTACAACCGGTAGGTGTCCCACCCACTGTGCTCAGACATATAAGTCAGAGGTTCTACTCCCATTAGTCCTGGACCCGTAGGACCAGAACCTGGGCCTGTCGGGTTTTCTCCATAGGACAGTACCTATTTTATAAGCTGCCCCCCCCCCCCCCCGCTGCACACGGCAGACAGGATGGAAGTGGATACGCCACTTACGCGCCAATCCAAAATGGACCGGCTAACAAATAACCTTGGTAGCGCCACCAGTGATCTAGCACACCAGCTACTAGCTCTGCAGGCTAGTACCCGGGACTTATGAGGCAATCCTCTACCCCCTCCGGGCGGCCAGTAGCCTGGCCGGAGGTACCCAATTTCCCGTGGATGGCGGGAACACACTGCCCCCTCGAGACCAACCCAATCCGAACAACTCCCAGAGGGAGGGGCTCGAATGTTTAGCACGAGGTTCCTCTAGTAACGTCAGAGGTACCACGAGTGCTAAGGGTCCGCAGCGCCCGCACCACGACACCTGAAGGGGACGGATCCCCTCCCCTACGGGAACTGTGCTCAGGCAGCCCAACAGGCTGATCCGCAGAACAAAGATCGTCCTACTTGGGGAAGAAGTGATTACCAGGAGCATATCATCCTGCCATGCAGCGCCGAGACTTCTGCCGACGCTTATATCCTGAAAGAAACCACTAGATGAGATATGATGTCAAATGATAATGGAGACGAATTCAAATTAACCTATAGAGCATTCCCCTGGCGCCCCGGAAAACCCCGAAAAAAACGCATGGGTCAGGTAGGCCAGCCAAGGGAATCGAACCCGGACTTTCCGAAAGTGGGCCACAGACGAAACTCTCTGAGGTATCCCGCTCCGTTCTTCCCAGCATGAATTAGGCGTGTTAAAAGGTTAAAATAAGTTGCTCTAATAGGGATAATTATAGGTCTGTTGTAATTCCTACCATTATTTTACCTTTATAGCTCAAAATGAACCTAATAAAAAACTGCACTATACAAAATAGAATCCAAAGTTGCCTAAAGAAGAGGTTAGAACTGCCATTTCGTCTGTCTTTGCTTTTCATTCACCTAATGACCACACACTTGCATCTACAGCTGCAAAGATAAACGTTTTGTTGACCAGTGGAAGGACAAAAAGTAAGTTTTATGCGACAGTCATGTGGTCATACTTGCAGCTTTAATAACACCCTTGCACGTTTTGTATAAAAGACAAAATTACATATGTATGACTCTCATTAAAGTGATGTAAGTTGCATTCTGCGTTTACGATGCCCTCTGCTGAAAGAAGAGAAGATGGAACCAGGGATTTATACACACCCAATTGTGTTTCACCTATAGGCAAGGACAGAGCACAAAATGTGACTAAGATGAACTGATAGCTCAGTCGGTAGAGCACGTAGCTGGTGTGTGAAGAGTACCGGGTTTCATTCTCGGTTTTGATGGCAGCTTTTTTAGCAATATTGTTGTGTGTCCTTCCAAGATACTGGAAAAGTGAATGAGAGTGTGAAAGCGTGCACGAAACTACGTAGAAAATTTAATATGAAACCACTTTCTACCAGTTAACAATTTTACCTAAGTAACATGTTTATTTATAAGTAGAAGTGAAACACGTTTAAAGAAACCATATATGTTAACTGTTTATTGTAATTTAGAGACCTTGCAAAATTGATGATTGCGCATTAATTTTGATGACACGGTGAATTTAAATGCAGACTTGTTTGTTACTTTCCCATGCATTTCTCTACTCATTCATTTTTAAATTATTGCCATAAAGACATTTAGGTAAATCATAAATGCCATTAATCAGTTCAAAACAGAAGACAGGTATTCAAGCAAAACTGAGTTTTCAAAACGTGAGAGCCGCCATGCTTAATTTGAACTTATTTGTAGGCCATGAAAAAGAAATGGTAACTTAATTATATCCTGCTAAAAATTGAACCGATACGAATTAATATTTTGTGGCTAAACTTACAAAAAATATCTGATTTAACCATCTCTGCCTTTTCTGTTTCTGGTTTGCAGTAAAGAAGAAACCTTACAAAATAATTCTGAAAAGTGACATCATAGGGCATGTACTTCTAAGAAACTCAAGATGATTTGAATATGTGGGAAGCGAATTAAAATATTTAGTGCCATTTTATACAAAAGTAAAAATAAGAAAGAATGCCGTGGTAGAGATTTCCTTAAACCATCCTTTAAGAGCATTTTTGTAAAATGCTAATTTTTAATGGAAAATAATTGTTCTTTCACACTAGCCGTGTGTAGGCTAAAGTATGGAAAGATTGAGTCAGACTGAAAAGTTCAATGTCATAGCCGGAATTTGAACAACGAATCTTCTGGTTGCCGTCCAGCCGCTCTAACCCTTGAGCTATTATGGCCAACGTGCCGATATGACATTAAATTCTCCAACTGACTCGTTAAAAAATAAAGTACTTACACGATGTATGTCGCCATTAAGATAGTTGTCTCATGTGTTTATGAGAACCCCTAAGTGGTTTACCGGGATGAACACGAGTCAGTTGGAGAATTTAATGTCATGTCGGCACGTTGGGCATAGTAGCTCAAGGGTTAGAGCGGCTGGACAGCAACCAGAAGATCCGTGGTTCAAATCCCGGCATTGGCATTGAATTTTTCACTCTGGCTCAATCTTTCTATGCTAATTTTTAGTATCAAATTTGATATTATCAGGCTTTTGAGCTAAACTGTACACAGTAATGCATGAGGATACAAAATAATATTTTTGGGAGAGTTTCTTACCTTATAATTCAACAACACTCCATCACTACTAAAACACAACTAGGTATATTTCCAAAACTTAAATTAATATAATAGCTCAATAATACCAAATCAGTTCTGTAATACATATCTTTATTTTTAAACCCTAACATATTAAAATAACTGACCAGTACCACAGTAATTTTGGGAGAAATGCGATGTTCATTCCACCTACTGTCGATAAATGAAAAAGTTAACGCGACATAAAATTATAAAGGTACAAAATTAAACACATGTGTATATTTCCATCCTGTTTCTAAAGGTAGAGGTTATATGAAGGTCTAATTCGTTGTCTAAACTCTTAGGACATTCATGGACATTTCCTCTTCAGGATAAGAACAGCAGTATTTCAGGAGGACGACAGAGGATATTACTGTATCTTATCTTCAGAGATAATCATTTCAAAGCAGTACATCTTTTCATTCTCTTTTTATGCCTTTTTAAAATGCTGAAAGTGCCAAGAAGAGAGATAAAGTAAGAAAGGAAACGCAAGGAGGCAGCAGAAGAGGAAGCTCTTAAAGCTGTCACCAAGACGGTTAGCATCTAACGGCGTTTCCCAGGCCCTCAAATGACTGTCGCCGTCATTTGAACCTCAGATGCCGCCAAGGACTACCCACACCCCTAGAGAAGTGATGAACATGG
This sequence comes from Mantis religiosa, assembly GCA_030765055.1. Lineage (NCBI taxonomy): Eukaryota > Metazoa > Arthropoda > Insecta > Mantodea > Mantidae > Mantis > Mantis religiosa. The sequence continues at coordinate 46,224,145 of CM060958.1, read as the reverse complement.
CGTTAAGGGCCAAGGGATGAAAAAGTAATCCTCTTTACGGCAGGAAATGTTAAGTATACCAGTTTAGGTTACATTATGTAGCCACTATTCCCAGCAAGATGATTCCTACGAGGTTCACTGTCCGGAGGTCCAGGTTTCAGTCCCTGTCAACTGCTTACCTTCTATCGGTAGGTCAATGCTAGGTTGCTTTCTCATCTACCTCGATCTCTTTCATTTTTAGTTGTCCCTTAGGGTTTCTTGATATATAGTGGAGCCGGACAAATGCCCTGGTTGTTTGCTGATGGGTCTTCGAGCTATGAACTATTAAGAACTTTTGTGATCTGTCCATCTGAAACCTGAAACCCCTAACTTTATCTCTTCCTCGTATAAGGGATGATAGCTACAATAGATGTAATAGCGTGTTAGGCCTAAACAATTGTATAACCAATGTAGCCACGTTAGTTACTATTTTCCCAATACTTATATTAAATACAGGAAGTATTGTATTCCACCAAAAAGTTCTATACTGAGATTTTGAAACCCTCTTCTTGCTACAAAAAAAAAAATTATAAAAATTACATACGTAACAAAAGCATAATCCAAAAATGAAAAGTTACATAAATACCAAGCTTCATAGTTCAGTTTAGCATCTTATAATATGCAAGGACTTTCAAGAAAATTCCACTCAAATCAGCCTTCAAATAAAACTGGTTTCTCAATATCTATTTTTTTCAAGAAGTGTCAAACAATTTCGAATTAAACACCTTATATCTTTAATCTTTGGGGAGAGACAATAGTCCTCTTTATAAAAATTTGTTTTGCATTATCAAAATGCTGCAGAAAATATGCCTTATTTATGCATAAAATTTCTATTTCTTCTTCTTTTTCTTCTATGTTGAGTTAATTTTTTCTGACATTTTTATAATTACTATATACTTCAGATTCTCTCAAATGGAACGTCGATTATTTGTTTCCTTATAGTTATGCAAAGGGCATGGATTATCAGTGGTATTGTAATATGCCAACACTTCTTCAAATACTTATATCACTTGATTAATTGGATGTTTATCTGGACAAAAGTAGCTAGAATAATACATTTTTGTAAGAATAATTTGTAGAAGGATGAGTAGGGAAATTCATACCAGATTTTGTTACACAGTTCTACAGCTTTTGCAGCAAAAACTTATTTCTCCGTCTACTGGGAGACAAACCATTTTCGTATCACTATGCATATAGTTTAACTGTAAGGGAAAAATCAGCAACGAAGGAAATTGTAAAGTATTTAAATACGGAGTCGCTCTTTCCTAATTGCGAGAAACAGGAGAGATAGGTCAACACTTCAAAATAAAAAAAGTATTGAACATATAAATAAAGTATCTGCGAAAGGCTGAAGATATAATAACATTCATTTGAAACAAATTCTGTGACACAAACTTATCGAATAAAATGCGGTTATACATTTTATAGGTAATTTAAGGCAAGGCTACACTGAAAATTCCAAATTCTATAATAATAAACCTATCATTGGAAATTAATTGTTCTTTCACACTGGCCGTGTGTAGGCTAAATTGTGGAAACGTAGAGTCAGAATGAAAAATTCAGCCATAGCCGGGATTTGAACCACGGATCTTCTGGTTTCCGTCCAGCCGCTCTACAATTGATGGGCAGGATGAAATAAAGAAATAATTGTGAAAGGATACAGCCAGACTGAAAAATTCAATGTCATAACCGGGATTTGAACCACGGATGTTCTGGTCTCCGTCCAGCCGCTCTAAACCATTGAGCTACTTTGGCCAACGTACCAACATGGCACTAAATTCTCCAAATGACTCGTATTTTTCCCGATAAACCACTTAGGAGTTCTCATAAACATATGAGACAACTACCTTAATGGTGACTTACTATGCTGTAAGTACTTTAAGGCCCGGGCTTTATAGTTCGGACCACTATTAGGTACAATTAATGGAAATTAATTGTTCTTTCACACTAGCTGTGTGTAGGACGCACTATGAAAGAGTAGAGCCAGACTGAAAAATTCAATACCATAGCTGGGATTTGAACCACGGATCTTCTGGTCTCCCTCCAGCCGCTCTAAGCCATTGAGCTACTATGGCCAACGTGCCAACATGACATTAAATTCTCCAACTGTCTCGTGTTTCTACCGGTAAACCACTAGGAGTTCTAATAAATACATGAGACAACTACCTTAATGGCGACTTACTATGCTGTAAGTACTTTAAGGCCCAGGCTTTATAGTTTGGTCCACTATTAGGTACAATTAATGGAAATTAATTGTTTCCTCTCCCCCATGGGATAATACCAGACGCGGCTAGAGTTTACTGCGAGGCTCACACCCACATACGCAGGACAGAGGTAGGTGATCGTCCAACCGATACGAGGAGAAGATGTGGTCATGATCACGCACCCTGGACCAGGGCTCGCTACCTATCGTATACCCTCAACTTCCTCACGGTGCTTGTGGGCACCGGTGCTATACCCGGGACTCAAAATACGCACTCCCAAGAGTGGGATCAAACCCGGGTGCGTTCCGTGGCAGAGTAACAAAGCACAACGATTTAGCTTAATGCGTAAGGGTGCAGAACACATAAATAATTATTGAAATGTTATTTTATCACATATCTCAATAAGGATATCTATAAATAATTTGTTTGTTAATACCGTTCTTACTGACCAGGATCAGTGCTGCCAATGTGCCATTCTTAATAACATGGGGCTGCGGCTTAGAACCCATTGGTCTGGCAGGATTTCGACCCACGAGCTTGGCATCAGTAAATCAGCGCATGACCACTAAGTCACTCAGACTGATAAAAATTGTCTCCAAACTGTTATTTTAAATTTAAAGGAAATTATTAGAAAGTTGGAAGTCTAACACAACAATATAAGAACTTATATGATTTTGAACTTCACATGATATGCTCTGGCAGCAACTTTTGGCTCCTTTAGAGGACTTGCCTCATTGAAACCTTTTACTGAGGCGCTTATCAGGGACGGCGGCGGCATAAACGTTCTCTTCTGAAGTTTCGGGTTATGGTAATGAGTAGTAAAACACATTAAGCTTCCATAAAAGGTACTGTCAGTGATAACTTATCAGAATATTCTAGCGATTTAATTGAGATGTTATTAATTCTGCAGTATTACCAGAGATAGCGCTTTCTCCGAGCAAAGAGCTTTAGAATTTAATGGTGCAAATACTTTCTATTCCACTTCGGTGTTCTTTCGTGCACTTGCATGTCAATGAAGATAAGCAAAAAACCCTGTTCACAATGATAACACCTCTAAAACATTTTACAGCTGTGTAAATGCTGTTCGGCCTGGATGCAATTAAAACAAAAAACGATGTATACACCGCATTCTTCTGCTATGTTAAGATTTTTTTTGTAATTTTAAATGGCTCTTGATTAGGGCAGTAGGATTCTAAACAGACTCACCTTGGTATTCTTGTAGGCAACTTTAATATATACAGAACACGGGATTCTTTAACAGGTTCCTCTTTCAGTGCTGGATAGCTATGAAATGCTTCTAATGGTCCACCCGTGTTAAAAATAAAGAACATTTATCAACAAAGCTGGTAGATACTTTACCTGCCAAATATTACAAATAACAGAAACTTTAAAGTAACAATCAAATTTATTTATTTTTCGACATATCCATGTTAAATGAAGCAAGGAGATAAAACACAAATGAGGGCAGAATGCATATGGGGACACAAAATACATAGTGATATTAAAGATGTCTTTGTCTTAGCTGAGATTCATTAATTGTAGGTATGCATAGCATTAAGCTTCAGGTGTCTTTTCAGCGCGACAAGCAACAATAAAAAGAAAAATTATAATAATGGTGTCACTACGTTGATACAAGTACTGTATGTGCATTTTAGAAGAACGAGAAAGAAATCTGAAGATCGTGTACCTCGTTTCGTATTTTCATTTCTGCAAACTGTGTACGAGAGCTGTTCAATAAAGAATTATCACATTTTTTTGACAACCTACCTTCACTTATCCTCATAAATTTGAAGGTCCTACTTAAAATAGTCTCCCCTGAATGCGATGCACTTGTCCCAGCCTTTCTGCCAGTCTTCAAAGACATACTGGAAACCATTTTTGAGAGATCCTGCAAAATCGCCTCCACAGCCTTCACCACTGCTTCTGATGATTGATAATATCCTCCACGAAGGCGTTTCTTCAAGTTATGGAATAGATACAACTCACATGGGGCTAAATCCGGACTATAGGGAGGGTGAGGGATGCACTTCACGTTGATTTTTGCAAGATATTCAGCGACAACATTGGCAATATGCGGCCGCGCATTATCGCAGTGTAGCATCCAGCCTGCTTCGCGGAAATTTGGTTTTTTTGCGCCCGATATGGACTTGTAATGTTTTCAGGACATTCTCTACTATTGTCCAGTTACTGAAGTGTGTGCAGGTACAACATGCTGATAAACCATTCCATGAATATCAAAGAATGAGATGACCATAACTTTCCCAGCAGAGGCAGCCACTTTTGCTTTTGTGGGGGTTGGTGATCGAGGAGATTTCCACACTGAGCTTTGCTGTTTGCTCTCAGGATCAAAATGATGTAGCCTAGTTTCATCAGTAGTGATTACGTTCGAAATAAACTCCGGATATTCCTCTAACATCAACTTGTGTTACCTCCATTGGAACGGTAGGCGATACTGAACATATCTGAATTTGCCTGGTTCTCACAGGCGGGAACGAGGAGTACCATTAACGAAACTACAAAGGCGTGTTTGTTTCACATTAAGCTAACAGAATATAATAAGGTTGAATTTTAGTGCGAAAAATTATGACCGTCAAAATTATGATCATTCTTTAATGTTACTTTAATCACCAAATTCCTACAATACTCCTGTATCCACAACAAAGGGAGCTACTTAAAAATCTCCATGGTATGCTACAGAAGTGACAGGTGTCATATTCTGGCGTCATTACCCCAACATTAAAATAATGCTTCAATTTAGTTGAAGACATTCGAGCATTTTTACTATAATGCTTATTTTACTGTAGCGTTGCTCTCATAACCTGTCCAAAATATGATGGAAAAAATGTACCTATATTCTGTATTTATATATGTTAATTACAATGTTAATGTGATATATAAATATTATTAAACCTTTTCACCTCAAATAATACTATAATCAGATTGATATGATTCTATATTTAACCTAATACTTAAATAATTATAATTCCTGAAGTTAAGACATCATTTATACAAATTTTGTCAATGTTCAACCTAGGCAACATTGAAAAACTGAACATCCCTCAAATCATACTGAATAATTTGGAGCGTTTCCAATGTCAAAAAGATGATAGGTTTAGTAGAGGGGAAATTATTCGTAATAAAATCTAAATCGCTCTTCTCAGGCAAGAATCAAACCAGATGTTTGTATGTAGCACAGTTGGCGTTTAAGCCTCAAAGTACTCCTACATTTAAAGCCATAGGCAGTAAATTAACTACTCTGCCTTCAAAGTTACCGTAGTCATATGTTTCTAAGCTCACCGAACTTTTCCCTGTCGGTGTTCTAATCTACTACTTAGTTGCCTCCGTGGCTTTGACTTGAAAAGCAACCGATGACAACTTGTTAAACTGTAGGTTATGTTAACATTGTATTTTAATTCTTTTAGGACGATCACCAGTTGGCAACAGAGGAGTCGTTATTAAATGTTGTGTTTTTAACTGCTTTTAAACTTTCATTTCAAAAATCTCCATTTTGGGTTTCTTGGTGTTTAATTACTCTCCAAAGTAATTTGTAATTTACGTCCTCCAACTTTGTCATATTGGACGATAAATGAAATGAGTGAAATGATGCTCAAATGAGTCCGGGTTCCATAGAACTTAGAGTTACCTGACATTCGTTTATCAGGATAAGGGAAAACCCGGAGGAAACCTTATCCAGGTAACCCACCTAACCGAGATTCAAACTCGGGACCTTTTAAACATGAGGCAGACACGCTACCATGCATGCTACCGAGGAGAGCCTATTTTCTGTTTCTTTTACTTTAATTTTAATTTTACAATTTCTATACATAGTTCCATATTTGTCCTTATAAATATTATAATATAAGCTTAACACGTTCCTCAAACAAAAATGCTTTTACTCAGAGTTGTGATAAAAGATAGCACACTTTCTGGTCTGTCTTTTGTAATTTTATTATTTTTGGCCAGGGAGGAGCTCAAATGTAAATGGACAGTATTTAATCAACTTGGTAAATAATTATAATTGGAATTTCATTTCTATAAGTGGTTGTTTTGGAGCATTGGAGAAAATATTTAAGTAGGACCAAACTTATACCTTTGGTACGACTCAAATGAGATTGTTTATGTAGCAATTTAAAGTAATCTTTCAGAAAAAATTAAATAAATTGCTATCGTTTAACATTTTGTCAGTTCATCATACTCTGCACAATAATGATATTGTACATTACTTCGTTCAAAATATGAAATTTGAAATGTTCAAGCAATTTAATAAAACATAAATCAGGTTGTATTTGCTTTACTAATTACTTATGAAAGACCCCGTGAGAAGAATGAAAACAAATCCTTTAGAATCTTCAATGAAAATACATAGGCTGAATTTTATAGACGTTTATAACTTCCACTCCACTTCAAGGCCTAGACAATATATCCAGTCCAACTTTACAGAACTACCTTCATCTGTTTCTCGACTGTCACATGTATTTTGTTCTTACGGACGTGCTCGTTTAGATATGAAAATCACTTCTGCAAGATTTGATTTACCCTATTCATAATTAATTATCCAATTTTATTAAGTAGCTTCAGAAATAAGCTACCTGTGGTAACTCGAAAGTTTGCTTAGTGCCTTCTCTTTCCAGAAGCGCTCGACATGCCCTCTTTCCATTTCCGATACGAAATAGTATCAGCCAGCATGTATCTCTCCTTTCTCCTCCTCACATTTAAGTGCAATGATTCCTAAACCATTCCCACGGAGAATGTTAATGACGACCATGAATTCGTCGTACGCCAGGCAAATTCTTATAAATGAGCTTAATCCTGTGATGTTCCATTAGCATTTAGCTTAACTGAACTTCTAGGAAGACAACACTCTTGTGCGGGTAACCTTTAGAAGTGTCATGAGTTTCAAGTAATCTTCATACCTTATTTTCTTCAGCACTATTAAGGTACTCGTTTGTTAAGTGTCGTGAACAGGGTACACCTTTTTGCAACATATTTGATCATTAGTCTCTGCTGATTACAGAAATCAATTGTTGTAGGACCCTAAGCCGCAGGCTAAGCTCGCTCTTTAAGTAGAGTATAGATGCTTTGGTGGAATTAAATGATCCGTAATTATGAGTAATAGCCGGTAATTACATGCATTTACCAAAAAGCTGTGATAAGCTACCTCCTTACTTTCACCGGTTGTTTTGAATAATTGCCGATATTTAGTAAAGTGTATAATTAATTTTCTTCAGTATGAGATTATGAAAAGCTCCCGATAACGCCATGGTTTTATTGAATTGCTTCAATAGGGTTATTCAAAATGATTAATTTTGTTTCAAAGAGGATAATTCCACACCAATCATCCGCAGGCTTATTGGTGATTTGCATCATAGGTTACTATGACGTAGGCTTTTAAGAGGCCTTGTCATAAAAACTGGCAATAAAGCACACTTTTTTGCTCATTTTGGACTTAAGTATTAGTGGGGCTCTTAGGCACAAGGAATTCAAGGTATTTGAGGATGTGGGATATCTTTCAACGAGGAAATTGTCAACTTTTTAACCTCAGAAGGTTATTGAATATTCTGAGATGGTAACAATGTACAGTTCAAAGATACAGCTTAATGAAACCAATAATAATGATAAATCGCTTATTTTAAGCAGCTTAATATCTTAATTTTACAATACGTTATTTCAAACCGTTTAAATGACAATTGAACTCGATACTATGTAGCTCAGGAGTATCTCCAGATATCATTCGAATACATTTTTCAGGGAATTCTAAACTATGATTTAATTCTGGTCTGGAGGATTTTTAAGTACACTGTTTTGTATTTCTTAATCCAAGAAAACAGAAAAACAGTTTCCTGCCTTTCGGAGACCATCTGTTTGATCCCGGAAATGCCGGAAGCATCTCATTCGGATTATAAAGGGCGTTCATAATGATAAAGTTTAATAAAAATGTATAAATAAGAAAATATTCTACCTTCCTTAAAAAACGCATTATATCTAATAACTAGATTTGTAAGTACAATCAAGTGATGAAATAATCAAGCAAATAAGCACGAAAAATGAAACAAATAAGCACCAAAAAAAAGCAAATAAAAATGTAATCATAAACGTATTGTTTGGTAGTACTTTTACCTTAGTCACGCTTGTTACAGTATAGGAGAGAGATATCTTGAGATTTTTTTGTTCCATTTATACCCCGCCTCTATCTCCAATGGTCATATCGGCGGCCGTTCTCTTTTGGAACATATCGAAGGTGTTCACTCGTATTCGTTGGGTTTTAATCATTAGATTACTCACACATTTGCACTCTCTTTCATACCTCCATACTCTGGGGAATTGAGGAATTTTCTTGGTTGGATAAAAATTTCCACCTCCACAGCCGGGAATCGACTTCGGGACCCCCTGGTGTGTTTTTTTTTGGGGGGGGGGAAGCTCCTGCGTTTTCCAGTTAAAAAATTTTATACTGTGAAAAGAATCTCTCAACGTCGCATGACGTTACTGGAACATGCGAAAAGCACCACAGTTCTTTTTTAATGAATTTCCCTCAGATATAAATTTCTGTCCCAGAACGTTTTGTAGATATTTAACCAGGATTTTTCATTGATACCTTACTGAGTTTCTCAAAGGCAGTTTTAGCAATACTGTGAATTTCTGAAGAAAACGTAACTGAAATTTCATATATTAAAGACAGTGAATGCTCCTAGGTATTATATCGAGCATCCAACTGTGTTATAATAGCAGGTATTTTGGAAAAGCGGTTATGGATGTACTCTATCTTATTATATTAGCAAAACATTCTTGTGCTGTGGAGATGTCACTTGCGTCTTCTGCACCTAGTGAGTACAACACTGTTTTATTTCATTGAAATGTTCTGCGTAGAATGATACAGCCTTTGAACAAGAACCCGACCAAGTTAAAACTGGCTGAGGAGGTAAAAACAAATTTGGAAGGACTTCATGAAATTTTGAACTCTAATCGGCGACAGTACACTTTCTTTACGCTAGAGACAAGAGGATCCACGTTTTTGTATCAGTTGCTGACTCGGAGAGACAATGATGGCTAGGAGTGAAAATTTACTTTTACATTAATCTGATTTGGATAAAATAAGCTATTTTAATTAAAAAGCATAAAATAAGAAAGCCAACGCCGTATTTCAGCAAAAAAGCATTTATGAACATTTTGCTTAGAATTCCGGGCTCTAGTAGTAACATATCGACGAATTTAGCATCTATACCGCCAAGCTTTTTACTCTAAGTTATTAAATAATTTGAAATAATAGGAGAGCATCTCCAAGTATATATAAGTATCGCACATATTATATTATAAAAATGGTATAACTACAAATAAATAGTCTTAAATTAAATTTAAAATGCTGCCGACCATGAATTCCTCACCAAGACCCGATTATCTATATTCCAAATGTGTAAGCAGTGTTTGAGGAAATATATCGATTAAACACCCATATGATTGCATTATATGATTTTACAAGATCTTATTTCTTGTGGAGCAATTCTTCTCATAAATTTCAATATCATACATATTATTCCTCATTTATCTCCAAAGGTAAATTGGTTAGAAACGTTCACACATTCCTAAAAGTACTTATAAACCCTTTGAGAAACAAAGAGTAATGTACACGTTTCGTTGAAAACCTTCAAAGCCGAGTAAATATTATTAATGTCCTCTAAAAGCTTTCTATTTCATTTATTTATCATAACTGACTTCTATTGCGTACTTCCCTTTATATTTGGTCTAATGCCAGTGGTACACACACTATGTGTTAAGTACAAATAAATATATTATATGATGATGATAATCCATGGCCTAAGAGCCCGAATCGGGCATAAACCTACCAACCCAACTGCCGGCCTCACGCGAGGCAGAGGTGGACGATCGATCATCCAACCAATATGGAGAGAAGATGCGGCATGCCTCACGGCAGCCTCAGCCAGAGAATTGGCATTGTTGTCCCGGATTCGCTACCTATTGCAGGTCCTCAAATACTGATACACACTGATACCTACTGAGACGCTCTAAAACCGGGACCTAAAACCCGCACCTTTCAGGGTGGGATTGAATCCGGGCGTGTTCCGTAAATAAAGCTATGATTCAAGTAGAGTGCGATCCATATAAACCTGAACCATTTCAATAGGTGTGCACACATGTGCAACTTTGGGAGAATATAATATACAATTGGGAAATTACATTACACTATTTACATCTTATAAAAATGTTGGAAGTGTCCTCCACAAGCATCATACATGTTTGCACTCGTCTCACCATATTCTCTGAAGTTTTATGGAGATGATATCGAATTGAGAGAAGATTATTTCCAGAAAGATGGAGCAACGGGACATATATCTAATGGAACTCGTAATCAGTTTATTTAATAATCAAATAATCTCAAAAGGTCTGTGACTCCCAGATCCCTTGACCTAACCTCAAAGGATTTTTTCTTATCGGGGCATTTAAAAATAGAATGTATAAGAATGGGCCACGGGCATTTGATGTTCTCAAGGAATCCACTCGAACCGAAATAAGTAACATTGGCGAGGATACTCTCTGTAAAACTTCATAGAATATGGTGAGACGAGTGCAGACATGTATAGATGCCGGTAGAGGACACCTCAAACATTTTCTGTGAGATGTAAATAGTGTAATGTAATCTCCCAATTGTGTATTATATTCTCCTAAAGTTGCACGTATGTCCTATTATTATTTCAAAAGTTATGGCCTATTTAAATGGTTCAGGTTTAAATGGGTCGCACTGTATAGAGTGGTATTTAGTCAAATAAGTTTAACAATACATCTATATCATTGCCTTCTTCAAAATTCACCTGTTTTACAATCATTTTTAGAAGAATAAAATAGACTGTATTTTAGTCATGAAACACTTTAATTGAATCCTACTTCAGTTTTAAATTCTTATTTTTTGTACGTAAATTATGATTGACGAAGTGTGTCTAAATCACAAAATCGGCAATACCCTCTCTATCCAACAAAAACTGACTCTGTGTTACACTTGCTCAAAGAGGGACATTTTAAAATTGATCTATCATTTTCTGTTCGATACAATCAGAGTTGACTCAAGACTTTTACCTAATTAATGAACTGGCAACGCTAGAATGAGCGTCAAAAATTGATTGGTGGAGACGTATCTCTAGGACTTTGATGCTAAAAGGAGTACTTTCACTCGAAACTGTTTAAGTTGGTATTTTCTTGAGGCATATCATTCATCAGTTCCAACCCAGTTCTTGTGTTGGACCTACCAGGTTTAATCCTAACTGCTGGACCGCCATGGATTTATCTTCATGCAAATTTTAAGTCTCGCCCTGAACCGCACCCAAACTGCACATGTAAATGTTACAAATCACTTGTGCACCATCTACAGTACCTTAGAAGTGACGTATGGGGCCTGCCCACAAACAACTTTAAAGGATGCTCATCGAACAAATTTTTGGCAGAAATAAGACACAAGTAAGAATCTTTATGTGATAATTCACATTTAAAAGGAATCTGAATCCCCTTGTGATTTTACGCGGGATCTTTCTCGCCGGCTTCTGATATTTACACCCACCCTGGCTTCAAGGAACGTTGTTTTAGAGGTCAGACTTCTGCTCCACCATGTAGTCTTGAAATGATTAAGTTATATAATAACTCCTTCGCATCCTTTTTTCCTCGAATGTACATGTTTACAAAAGGCACTTATTCCATTTCTTAATCTTCGAACATTAAATTACAATATACTGCTTCCGAGGTGATGCACCATTGTTTTGTTTTAGATTTTAACTACGTTTCACATAATAACCATTAAAATGTATATAGCACAAATGTTTCTGAAGCCCAGTTATTGACTGCCTGCAGGTTCATTTGTGGAGCTAGTTTCCCTAGCAATTTTTGAGATGATCGCTCTAAACTGGCACCGAATTTTCTAGTTTATTCTCTGTTTAGTCGAATCGTCAAATTGTAATGATCGCCTGACTATATCCTGAATATGTAGTAGGGTGTGCGATAAATAATAAAAATTAAATACCTGGATATGCATCTGTGTAGGGATTAATTGAGAATAGTGTAACTATAGAACGATGTGGCCAAATAGTGAATAGTGTAAATAATGAGTAGCACAGATTAAATAGTGAAAAATGTACAAATAAATAGTAACAGCTAAATAGCGAATAGTGCAAATACTGGACAGTAGTGAATAAAGAGGAAGTAGAATATGTACTAAATAGCGTTAGTGCTAGGCACCGCATGATTAGACAAAAGTGACAATAAACATGTCCAACATCTAACGTGAAATAGCTCACCGCGTTAGAATAAAAGAGTTTTTCCTACGTGATATGAAGCCTTTGCTCCTCACAGGTCACTTTAGCCTATAATCATTCATTCGTTTGTTCGTTCATTCGCTCGTTCGTTCCTTTATTCATTTGTTCCTTCATTCAAATGTGTATGAATGGTGCGCATATAAACCAATAGAGGCATGAAAAAGAATGGTAAAGAACAACGAATAGAATGAAGGAATGGAAGGTTTCAGGTATAAATCTGTTTTATTAAAATATTTTTAAAGAATACATATTGTCGCCGAAGCATTGTTGTGCGGCGGGCCGCGTCCTGTGCGTGGGAGCGGAGCTGGACTCTTACCGAGAGAGAGAGGGAAACAGAGAGAAAGAGACAGAGATAGTCTGGAATTTGCCGCTGCCATCGAGATTGTTATCGAACGACCGTCTGAATTCTAGAACAATGGCTGGAAGTATAAAAGACGGCAAAGTGTTGGCTGCTAGTGAGTTGCTAGTTGCTAGTGAGTTGATTTGAGCTGAGTGTATTGTGCAGCTGTGCTGCAGAGAGAGACCTTGGAGACTGCTGTTTGTATGTCATGTCATGTTTACTGCTGCAATGGGTGTACAAAACTCTTTTTACTGCAATAAAGAGCATTTTAAATTTCTGCAAACGAAACTTTTAATTCTACGAATCCACAAAGTCACAATACTGCCTGATTGATGTGTTAAGATTTTAGTGCGCCTCTGCGTGCATTGTTTCCCTGGCGACTGTCGTACTTTGCGCAGTGAAAAGAACGCGAAGTTCGTCACCATATAGCTTGTGTGTTTTATGTGTTCTTTATGCATATAATGTACATACACATATACGCAGAACATGTGGCTTTTACCTCTAATTACGACTAATGATTTTTACTTAGAATACCGCATTTTCAATGAAAATACACGTTTTGGGACTCGCTGAATCCAGAAACAAAAGAAAAACAAGCCTTTTTGAAAATTGTCTATATATGTGAGTGTGTAATATGTGTGAACAGCACAGTTAAAATAAACAGCGGATTAAATACCAAACTTTTTATTCAAGATAATCTTCAGTGGATACGACACAAAATTTTCAAGAAAATACCAACAACCAAAATTATATTTGACAGGAAACGTGTTTCGAAAATGTTTAATTTTCTTTAAAATGACGAATAAATTTAAGAGAAATGCGATCTTCTTAACATATATTAGTGGAATGTAAGGTTTGTCTAAGTTTCTATTAAATTTATCAGCCTACTTAACTTCTGTTGTGTATTCTTACAAACCCACACATATCCTAAAAGAAAAGTCCCGTTGTTCAATACTGCAGCAGACAGTAGCAGATACATAAAAACTGAGATATCCAAGATATTAAAATTGTTAAACTCTCTGAGAGACATTTCCAAATGACAACAAACTCAATTAAAATATTTAACGATTTAAACAAGACCTGATTAATCAAGATTATCCTAATATAAGAACTTTTTTTTCACAAAGGAGGGCTACTTTTAAAAATAATACCTGAAATGGCTTTATCTTTTCATTTTTCTAAAAATGTTCACTAATTTTAGTGACTTTTATTTCAAGCAATATAACAGATCTGATTTAAGAAAGTACAACTGTACAATAGATGCCGTATCTACTGAAAATTTCATAAGATGGCAGTGAGGTGACTGAATTAAAAGAGAAGTACATAAACACAGAAGCATAAAACTCAGAAAATGAATTCTCTGGCGTATTTTTGTTTCATTTCGCATGATGCGATGTTAGTTCTCATACTTCGTCTTTATTTTGAATTTGCTGGGTGACAAATCGAAGTTGTTACAGTTTTTAGCTTCCTAGATCTTTAGTTCAATTCAAAAAGAGGTTATAGAATTTAAAAATGAGAATGTAAAATTTAAAATACACTATCAGCTTTAGAGCACAATGTGTTAAATATATTAAATAAATTTGCCTAGGTGTGAATAAGGTATCAGTGGTATGTTGTATCAAATAATGCCGATAGTGCATGGAATAGTGTCGATAAAATACACAGTGGTTAGTAAGTAAATATTCAATTAACCACCTCTACTATTTAACGAGCAATATCTCGTGATGTAACAAGATCCAAAGTGGGCCAAAGCCTGCCAACCCGACCGCCGGCCTCCCGCCCACATTCGCAAGACAGAGATGGGCGATCCTCCAACCGATATGGAGAGGAGATGTGGTCAACATCACGGCACCCCCAACCGAAAGTTGGCTTTCTAGACCAGGTTTGGCCACCTAGCGTAGTTCAATTCCCTCACGTTGCTAAGTGGGCACCGGTCCTATACCCGGGACTTTAAGTGCCCATCCTCCAGGGTTGGGATCGATCCCGGGCGCATTTCCGGCAGTAGGGAACCAAAGCATAGCACTCCCATTATGCTACGGCGCAGTACTCTGTACTATGATGTCCATAAAATATTATTAACTTTACGTTTTAATAGTTTAAAATAAAACATTGGCGTTGGCAACAAAACATTTGAATGAGTAGAGTCAGACTGAAAAATTCAATGCCATAGCCGGGATTTGAACCACGAATCTTCCGCTCTTCGTGCGGCTGCTCTAATCAACTGAGCTACTATGCTCAACTTGCCGACATGAAATTAAATTCGCCAAATTACTCATATGTTTTCCCGGTAGACCACTGGGGGTTCCCATAAGCTATGAGACACGCGCCTTTTGTGGCGACTTACTATACTGTAAGTACTTAAGTCTCAGGCTTCATAGTTAAACCACTAGTCAAGTAAATTGACGGAAATAATCATTTCTTTTACACTAGCCGTGTGTAGGCTAAGCTTTGAATGAGTAGAATGAGTAGAGTTTGAATTTTTTCAGTCTGACTTTACTCATTCAAAGATTAGCCTACACACGGCTAGTGTGGAAGAAATGATTATTTCTATCATACTAAAAATTACAGTATAAGTTGTTCTAATTAAAGGTGAAGACTGTCTGCCCCTCGTTCAAGAGGTCCCGAGTTCGAATCTCGGTCAGGGTGAGTTATCTGGATAAGATTTATTCCTGAAAGACGAATGTCTGGTAACTCTAAGCTCTGTGGACCCTGGACTTATTTGAGCATCATTTCATCCATTTCGCTCATCGCCCGATATGACTTAACGTTGGAGGATGTAAATTGCAAAAAAATCACGTTTTGTAACCCTAAATATGCATATACAGTTATTATTTGAAATAAAAATAAATGTTAATAATTTGTTAATGTTTTCTTTCCAAAAACTAAAGCTTAAATAAATTTCCATTTGATAATGAAAAATTCCTAATTCATAAAATCTTATTACATTCCTATTATAATTATACTTTTAAAAGTATTCCCTTAAAAACCGCCACACTTTTACTGGTTACAGCGCTTTATTTATTAGTCAATTTACTCTCCCTGATTGATGTCACAAGAATACGAGTAGAACTCATACAGGCTTTAGTGCCGTTGAGTGTGCCTTTCAGCCAATCTAATCTCTCATTTTACCACTCACCTAGGGCTGATCTCTGTCTGCAGGCTAACGCGTGAGTGGCACACTTCAAAGCAATAGGTTTGCTCACCCAAAGCTGATATCTAGTGTTCGCCAACATAATTTCATAGAAACCAAACCTTTAGGCACATTTCCGTGCACTCCCTGATATATGTGCTGAAAGATGTTCGCGTGTAAATATCACACACATTATTTATTTTAATGTATGTATCTGAGGCTGTAAACCCAAACAGCAACCGAATTGAAGATTGCTCACTATCTCCAGAACTGACAAATTGCTCTTCTTTCCACAGGCTGCAGCACTATCGCCCAAAGATGGACAACATATCTGACTACTTTTGCCTTCAACATTCATCAAACGATGGACAGTAATGGTCCAAGTAATCGATCCCAGCAGGGAGAAGAAAGAAAAAATAGATTAATAGCGTCCAAACACACAACTTCCCTTAGGTTGATACAGAATGCATGTATGTGACGACTGCTGAGTGTAAGAGAGATAGAGGCACCATCACAAACCCACCATCAATTTCTCCTTTGGCATAAAGCGCGCAACATCGAGAAGGATAATAAAGTAAGGCTTAATTTGTAGATAAAACATTTTATATATACTAGCCAGATATGCATATTAAGAGCTGGACGCGATGTAAAGTGGTCTTCCCCCTCTCCAGGAGTCACCCTGCTCCAGGCTTGGCACGTGGAATGTTGTACAGTCCAGGATAATAAAGGTGTAAATCCGACTTCTTTTTTATGGCGACATATTACCAAAGCAATTTTATTACGACACATGCAGTTGCGACTCCTTTATTGATGTTGTTTGATTACTGAGGCAGTAGCTTCGTGGTGGGTGACCAGATTGCCAACAGCAGAAAAACTAAAGAAAAAGTCTAAATCTTGTTTTTCCTGGAATGCATTACTCCACAGATGTTTTAAGCACACCCATGTTGAATTTAAAAATTGGAATGGGTCACCAGATTCCTTCATTAAAGCTGTCTCACAAAATTCACAATAATGTTAATGACCTCTTCTATTACATTAATTTGTTTTCATATATTCAGGAGTTTGGGTCCATGGCCAAGTTCTACTTCATCTCTGACAGAAAGAGATGAGGTGCGATAGACTGAAGGGCGGCCTGGTCTGCTGGTGACAGCAGCAACACAGCGAGTTTCTACGTTTACAGAGGGCTTCTTTGGGCAATCTATACCAGAGGTAATGGACACAGGTTACAATAAATATACCTGGAGCACTGTAACCTACATAGATATATTGTAATCTAATAACTAAGAACTTTCCTCACTATGTACTTATAGAGGGATAAAAATGAATTGGGAAAGAGAAGTATATCTTGATATTTGTGATAAAATGACAACAGAAGACTTTGCATGGGCCAGAACAGGAGGGTATTTTTTATGTTGTAATTTACGTCCTCCAAAGTGAAGTCATATCGGACGATGAACGAATGGGTGAACTGATGCTGAAATGCGACCGAGGTCCATGGAGCTTAGAGTTACCCGATATCCATCTATGAGGATAAGGAAAAAAGCCGGAGAAAACCTTATCCAGATAACTCACCCTAACCGAGATGCGAACACGGGACCTCTTGAACGTAGGCAGACACGCTACCATCTATGCTACCGAGGTGGGGCAGAACAGGAGTGATAGTTTAAAATGCTTAGGGAGGAAAGAAGATCAAGGAAAGTGTATACTGTGTAATACGAAAATAAATAGTTTTTGTTATTTATTGATAGAATGTTGTAATTTTACGTCCTCCAACGTTAAGTCATACGGATGGTGAATGAAATGGGTGAAGTGATGCTCAAATGCGTCCAGGGTCCATGGAGCTTAGAGCCACCCGACATTCGTCTTTAAGTATAAGGGAAAACCCCGAAAAAACCTACATCACGTAGCTCACCCTGACCGAGATTCGAACTCGGTACCTCTTGAATGTGAGGCAGATACTCTACCATCTACGCTACTGAGGCGGGCTCATATAATGTGAGGAAACAAACAATTTGAGAGGAAATGTGCTCAAAATGAATTGGCTATGTTACCTAGTGAAATTTTAGTTTAAAGGTTATTGAGCGTTAAATCATGAAACTATGTATTGGAAATTGGAAAGTACTTACGTTTAGTGAGAAATAAATGATTAAGAAAAATTAGAAATAAGGATAATCGGGATAATGTAGATTGAGGACTAAAAGTGGTAAAGAAGGCCTTAGGTGTAGCTCAAAACCCTGGTGGGCCCAAGGAAATTCAGCAATTCAATAAAGAGTTGTAATTTGATATGTAATTTGTGATATGTAGGCATGTATAAATATTATTAAACTGCATATATATATATATAACTAAAAACTCTACCTACTCTAATCTAACCTAATCTATGCATTGTGGGGAGTGGAAGTATCAGTGTTGTTTCATGCAAGAAGGTTGCATAAGATAATGAATGGTGACGATTTCTTATCAAGGAAGGAAAGGGAAACTGCTGCGGAAGAATGGAACTTACGTAGCTCTATAAATATATAACTGTTCTAATGACAAATCATTGACAAGAAATCTTTTATGTCTGTTATAAAAGCTATTTAAATGTATATGTATTGAAGAAATGACAATAAATGGTATCCACTGCAAACATCTTGCGACGTACTGGCAAAACCAAGTGACGTTTCCTTTATATTAAATTTTCAAGTATATATGCTAATAAATTGTATACCTCTGGACATGTTCAATGTACACAATCCTTTGTGGCTGAACCCACTGAACGTAAATCAATCTAATATAATCTAATCTATTGTCGCTACCACAAGATGTAGGGGGAAGATGACGTTTAGGGGGACGGAATTCAGGAAACCAGAGAGACGAATTTCACAAATGGGTCCATATCATGAACATGATGCTAATGCTGATTACCGGATGTAAACTGCTTTAGACTTCCTTAAACTTGTAATTGCTAAAGAGACAATATACCTATATTGCAGAT
Source organism: Mantis religiosa (assembly GCA_030765055.1). NCBI lineage: Eukaryota > Metazoa > Arthropoda > Insecta > Mantodea > Mantidae > Mantis > Mantis religiosa. The sequence continues at coordinate 46,205,166 of CM060958.1, read as the reverse complement.
TTTATTTCAGCTGTTCTCTATCTTCAAGGGTTTACCTTTCTTCTTTTTCTAAATTATTCACCGAGCATTAAGCATAGATTTTCAATTACGACTTGAATATTTTAATTTTATGTTATGTCAAGTCTACTCTCTGCCAGAATTGCCACTTACCTTCCCCCCCCCCCCCTTTGAAATAATAGGTGGAGTGGACCGAAATATGACTATTCTTCGTAACGTTGTTCTAAACATGACAGAGCCAGCTGGAGTCAATATCACAAAGAATAATTTCCGGGCTGTTTTGCCGTGGTCTGCTGGCGTAAGATCGTCAATACGTTTCGTCCACAACTGCGGTGCACATCTTCAGTGGTGCGGCCTAAGTTTCTTCCGAGAAAGTTTTGCTCCAATGGATTATCCCTATACGGATAAAGGTTAGTCATTAAAGCAAAACCAATTTAATCCAAAAGAAATCCACTCCAGTGACAAGAAACATCATTAAACGACCCAATTCTTCTAAACTAAAACTTGCCAAGAATTTTGCTTCAAGAAAAATTGTAAATCTAAGCCCATCTCAAGACAACTATGCAAACCATGCAGAAAAAAAATATCCTTGAGGCTACGTAATATTAACGGCAGATGTTAGATTATTAAAAATGCTGGAGTATTGGTTATTAAATCAGCACTGAAGCAAACTGATTAAAATGGGCTATTCTAAACGTCAGATACCCACACCTTTGCATTAGCTCGCTAAAGCAAACTGTTTCAGTTTTAAAGACGCGTAGACTTTTGCGAATATCTTGAGAAGACGTGCGAAAAGCTGAATTTCCGTAAGTTCCATCGGATTCATTTGAACGTTGTCACTTATTGTTTAAATTATTATATATAAATAATATGTTTCTTAACTAGGAAACACTTAATTTAGGTAATTAAGATGAGATATAAAACAAAGTAATTTCTGTGTCAAATGAGATTTGCTTTAATAACGAATGTATTATCAGGCTTAAATCCAGTATTATTCCCTCCAGTTTTTGAACCATCTTCATGAATTTCTAGAGAAATGATAAGAAAAACTGAAATTTCCTCTTGGTAATTCAGAATTTCTTTAATATTAGGTATGAACAAATAAAGAGGTAACACACATTCCAAACCAAATTCTTCCTCTTCCATATCTATCCTTTTGTTCTTGACTTCAGGATTATTAAGTTCAGGTAGTTTTGTTATAAATTAATTTTTCTTCCACACTGGGGGTGTGTAGGACGAAGTATGGTAAGGTAGAGTCAGAGTGAAAAAAAAATAAAAAGCATAGCCTGGATTCGAACCACGGATGTTTCAGTTTCCGTCCCGGCTGCTTATAACCATTGAACTACCATGGGCAACATTCCAGCATGACATTAAATTCTCCAACTAACTCGTGTTCTTTACAGCAAACCACTAGGAGTTCTCATAAACATATGATGCAGCTACCTTAATGGTGACTTGCTATGCTGAAGTACTTTAAGACCCGGGCTTTTTATAGTTTACGTAACTATTATATCAATTAATGGAAATTAACTAGCTACGAGAGCACCCATACGGAGACTGGAAGATCCGTGGTTCAAATCCCGGCTATGGCATTCAATTATTTAGTCCGACTCGACCTTTCCAAACTGTATAATAAGAGCTATTTATATACCAAGTATCTGTGTAAAATTAGGCTAAGGCGAATGGATAATATTACTAAAGATTTAGCCAATGTAGTGCACAAAATGTCTTTCACTAAAAGCCCATAATTACTGTGTAAAAATAAAAGGAACAGTCAGCCATATGTTCACATATTCTCATGGCCGTCTAAATACCACATATTAAAATATACCAAAGGCTCCTAGAAAGCGTTGATGGAAACAATAAAGCTATGGATGTAGATGGTAGTGCTTATTGTTAAAGCTTGTTTCTATACAACAAGCTTGTTCTAAGAAACTTTATTCCAAGCTAAAAGCATTGAATCAAATATGCTGGCAGCAAAGTTTGGTAAGCATCATTACAAGGAATGTACCGCATTTAAAGAACTGGTCCAAGATAAGCACTGTTTCTCTTATAAACGATGTGTTGATTTATTTACATGAAAAATCTCTGGTTTCCTCATTATGGTCCATTTTCTCAATTAATATTATTTTTTGTATAAAATTTGACATCGAGCATTTTTGTTGATGCATTCGTTTTGCTTTATATAAAGCTATTTAGTTCACATTTGTAAATCGGATCACTAGTTTCTTCATTGTGATCCATATACTCAATTAAAAATATTTTGTGTATAAAATGTACTGACAACGTTGAGTGATGTGACTTTAAACCATTCAAATCATTTGTGGTCACCAAAGTATAATTTTGTGTATACAAAGTCATATGAAGAAGAGTAAAGGAGGAGCGCCCGCAACTGGAACACAGCATCTCACCTAGGAAGTCATTTAGTGTCTCTAATGTGAGCAAGGAATGACGGCGAGATTGCAAGGACGACTAAATCCGGCTGCGCAAGAATGGATGCGAACCCTATTGGTTTCAATTAATTTAATATGAAAAATTCGCACAATGTGCATTAATACATGTTTACATGAATATGATAATTATGTACCTATTACGTATAATCTTGTCTTTTTCATCTGCTTTAGTTCAGTCTTTCTTTTTTGATGTTTCAATTCTCTATCACACTGGTTTTCACAACAAAATTGTTTCATGGATACTGTTATCCTTTCGCACATTTTCACATATCTCTTGCACTGTTTTCCACATAACGTGCAAACGCAATCTTCGCTTGGATCATGGTGTCTTTCTTGCTTACAAATTAAATGGTAGAAACCATGCGTACCTTGTTACAAAATGATTTTATTTTGTAGTTTGTGCCCTTCCAGTCTTCCTTGGTCATAGCGTCTATGCTATATACGTCTTTCCAGATTTCTGTTTTCTTCATTCGATGTTCCTTTACAATTTCATCGTACGCCTGTGTTGCTTGAAGAAATATTTATAGTCGAAGATCCTTCATCCTAATCTTATATGTATGATGAAAACAGACAAAGATGTGAGCAAAAACTTGCAACATTCCAAATAATTTGTGGAACAGTGCATAGAACGTTGAGAAATAAAACAAGAAGAGATACAAGATTAAAGTTGTACAAAACAATGGCAGTTCCTGCACTACTTTATGGAAGTGAGGCATGGGTACTCACGAAGAAAATGAAAAGCCAAATTCAAAGTGCAGAGATGAACTTTTTAGGAAAACAAAGGGATGCACAATGTTGGATAGAATAAGGAATGAAGACACAAGAAAGTAACTCAACGTAGACTCGATAAGTAGCAAAATTGAAAAATATCAAAAGGAATGGATGCAGCATATACAAAGAATGTGCGAAACGAGACTACCTATGATTGCATTCCAATATCAGCCACAAGGAAAGAGAGATATTGGTAGACCTAAAAAGAGATGGAGGGAGCAATTATTGTGAGACGCAACGGGCACTCTGCCCATGCCGTGAAGAAGAAGAAGAAGAAGAAAGAAGAAGAAGAAGAAGGAAGGAAGAAGAAGAAGGAAGGAAGAAGAAGAAGGAAGGAAGAAGAAGAAGAAAGGAAGAAGAAGAAGAAAGGAAGAAGAAGAAGAAAGGAAGAAGAAGAAGAAAGGAAGAAGAAGAAGAAAGGAAGAAGAAGAAGAAAGGAAGAAGAAGAAGAAAGGAAGAAGAAGAAGAAAGGAAGAAGAAGAAAGGAAGAAGAAGAAGAAGGAAGAAGAAGAAGAAGGAAGAAGAAGAAGAAGGAAGAAGAAGAAGAAGGAAGAAGAAGAAGAAGGAAGAAGAAGGAAGAAGAAGGAAGAAGAAGGAAGAAGAAGGAAGAAGAAGGAAGAAGAAGGAAGAAGAAGGAAGAAGAAGGAAGAAGAAGGAAGAAGAAGGAAGAAGAAGGAAGAAGAAGGAAGAAGAAGGAAGAAGAAGGAAGAAGAAGGAAGAAGAAGGAAGAAGAAGGAAGAAGAAGGAAGAAGAAGGAAGAAGAAGGAAGAAGAAGGAAGAAGAAGGAAGAAGAAGG
>CM060958.1:46001398-46200149 GCA_030765055.1 Mantis religiosa | reverse complement strand
AAAACCTCAATAGACATGAAGGAAATAATAGTAACAGGCTATGAGGGACAGGAAAGATATTCTATAAGGAAAACCATAACTACATTCGCCCCCAATCCGGATAACCACAGAAATCCATCATTACCGGAAATCGAACACGGGATCTGTTGTTACCGCAGAGCCATTTCGCTCTGTAAGGTATAATATGAATGTAAACACAACAGTATTTTCACAGCTCCGAAAACAAAAGAGCACTCATTCGTTGTTTTAATCTCGTCCAGACAAATGATCGCTAAGGGTGATTCATCGAAGACCAAGGAGAATAGTGAATAATCGTATTCTTCCGCAATGAGATAAGTTAACGTGGCTCAAATAGATGTTTCTCTCGAGGAAGTACAAGACGCAATAAAAACATATCTCATTAATTTTAAAGCGAGAGTACTCTTGCATGTCTTCTTCACACTCCGAACCATTATTTACTGATGCCGTTCAAGAAGCTAGCGATGTGACAGCCTGGATAATTTCCCAACAGACACCTGCCACATTTTAGTGCACCGGTTTCTGGAAGACATTCACTTTCCTGAATACCAACATATTCACCCTGCTTTAGGAAGCCTTAGCACTCGTATATCCTAACGGTTTCAGCACAAGTGAAGTGCTCTGTGGTCGAATAGTTAGCACTCCAGCTTCTCAATCTAAAGATCCTGGGTTAATTTTCCGACTAAATTATTTAATTTTTTGCAAAAATGCTTGTATTACACATTTCAATATAAAAAGAAAAAGAATAGAAATAGTAATACTTTCAAGAACTAGAAGCTACGTTGCTGGTTTTAAATTTCAAAATTTGTTCAATGTAATCAGGAAATCCAACTTTTCATATAATGCAAAAGATTATTTTAAATAAAGTACGAGACATGTCTTTTAAGTCAGTACCGTTTTGGACGTGCATATATATCGCAGTAATTTTATTTTTACATGAAAGCCTGTCCTTAATATACTTTTCTACATAATTTACGTGAATATTGAGGCACTTGTCATAACGTGGCACCAGTGTTTGAATTCCCTCCTCATAAAATTCTGCTGCCTGACGTGTTAACCACTGTATCACAACTGTTTTAACTTCGTTATCGTCTTGAAGACGCGGACCACCCAGATGTTTCTTCAAGTGCAGGAACAAATGGTAGTCGCTGGGCGCCAGATCAGGGCTGTATGGAGGATGATCTAGAGTTTCCCATTGAAAAGATTTGATGAGATCTTTGGTCCGATCAGCCACATGTGGACGGGCATTGTCATGCAGCAAAACGACACCCTTACTCAACTTGCCACGTCTTTTGTTCTGGATTGCACGGAGCAGATTGTTCAATATCTCACAATAAGACGCTACATTGATTATCTCATTACGAAGCAGCAACCCCACTAGCAATACTCCTTTTCTGTCCCAAAAAAACTGTGCACATGATTTTTCCGGGCAGAAATTCTTTGCTTAAACTTCACTTTTGTGGGTGATGATGAATGTCGCCATTCCATGGATTGTTGTTTCGATTCTGGTGTGACGTAGACCACCCATGTTTCGTCACCAGTAACAATTTGGTCTAAAAATCTTCACCTTCATTGTGGTGCCACTCAAGGATAGTCAATGCACTGCCTAAACGTTGGGTTTTGTGCAAATCCGTCAACATTTTCGGGACCCAGCGTGAACGCAATTTCAGGTACTTCAAGCTTTCGGTCACAATGCGATACAAAACACTACGAGAATATTGAGGGAAATAGTCACACAAGGATGAAATTGTAAAGCGTCTGTTTTCTCTCACCTCTTCGTCCACTTTCTGCACCAAATCTTCAGTAACGACCGAAGGACGCCTACTCCGTTCTTCATCATGCACATTTGTGCGGCCATCTTTAAATGCTCTCACCCATTTCCTTACCATTCCATCGCTTATAATTTTTTGTCCGTAAACTTCACAGATCTCACCATGAATATCGATCGGTTTTACGCCTTTAGCACTAAGACATCGTATAACAGCCCGTACTTGACAATCGGCGGGACTCACGATTGTCGGAGGCATCTTAAACACTCAGTAACCAACGTATACAATGAAGAATCAGACTGTAATGGCGTCAGTGCGTATACAAGAGATGTAGGTAAGCAGCGCGCATGCGCGGAACGCCGACCGTAGAGCTGCGGCAGCGGAATCGCAAAAAGGTACTGACTTAAAAAACATGCCTCGTATATTCTGTGTGGTACAAGTTTTTCATACTATTCCTTCCTTCAAAATCGCTTGAACCATTTGAGAAAAATAAATGATGGCTTTTTTGCTTTTGAGTTATGTCTCTCTCTGTCTCTGTCTGTCCCTCTCACTCTGTCCCTTACACACACGACTTTCAACTTACTCTACCTGTTGGAGAGAGCCGAAATAATTAATAATCAATTTTAACGATCAGTGGCTCATTATTTTTCTTATGGACTAATGACGTCACCTTGTTGCTTACGCCCAACTCTTTCGTTTTATGCGTGCTGCATTTGCCTTTCACTCATTCAGGTAACCAAGCGATAGAGAGGTTTGACTCCCATGAATGTGGTACAGCTTGGCAAACAGTAGGTGGAGGCAAGTTGGTTTTCTCCTCATTCGTATAGCGTTAGGCATCAGCTTTTTATCGAGTCAGAGGATCAGCATGTCTACTTTTATTTAAACTTGAAGTAAATGTCTCTGAAAATGCTGTTTTATAACATTTTCTTCAATTTTCTCTAACAAACTCTAAGCTACAAATAGATAAATAAACAATTAACTTAATATCTAGTTTTAAACCTATTAATTTTTACAATTTTATTTTTCTCCTATATTTTAATGCTTATTTTGAATATCTGATCATAGTGTACAAATTCTTATATAAATGTATTGCCTATTTCAATTGAAGGGACAATCTTTTATGAGTTTCACAGTACATTTGTAAATTTTCAAGGTACTAGCTCATTACCGCGCTCCACTACAGACCCGCCACTTCAGCCGGGATGTACAAAATCCCTTGCTCTTGTGGTACAGTGTATATAGATACTATACAACACAGCATTGACACCCGGCTTACGGAACACAGGAGATGCTGCCGTCTAGGCCACTCCGAGAAGTCCGCAGTCGCTGAACATACACTTAAGGCAGAAGTGGAACATGTAGTCAAATATCAGAAAGCATCAGTCCTTTCATCTACGCCACATTATGACGACAGACTACAACGTGAAGCCAACGAGATTTACAAACAACCCTACAATTTTAAAAGAAATGAGGAAGCTTTAAGACTGAACAAAAACTGGCATTCAATACTTGAAAAAAAAACGTCAGTTTTGAGTACCCAGTTTTCAAAACCCAAACCAATCAGGTGCCGACTCCTCCTCCCGCCACTATCCCTCACACCAGCGCCAGCCGAGCCAATCACGAGATAGTGGAGTGCGCATAAATACGGCCGGATTTCCAGTCACTAGCGTCCTGTCTTGCTTCCGAGGAGTAACATACTACCTCACAGCTTTTCTTCCATTCTAAACCACAACACCCCATCCTTTACCAATTGTAACAAAAGAAAATCCTTCCTGCGGTTAAACCCAATCCTGTGTGGGCACTTAGCAAAACTCTTCTGGCTGAACAGAGCCTGCCAGTACCTCGTCATCGTCGTTCACCGAGTCAGTCTTCATCCAGAAGACAGGCCACGCCACTGAAGGTGTTTACCGCAGTCGTGAACGAAACGCCTGAATCTACAAACTCCAGCAGACCACGGCCTCTCAGCCCGAATTCCTCTATCTCAAATATTTTAAATTCGATTGTCTTTGCATACCAATAGGAAGAAGGAGAATAAAAAGCTGCTTCCAAATTCAGAAAGGTGTAAATATCTGAAAATTCACAGTAATAACAAGAATATTTCGCAAATGGGCAACTGCACAAAACATTGATTTGACAAAGTACCTGTCTGTTGGTAACCTGTAATTATCTTTAGCAGTTTGCCAGTTACTAAAAAGGTCAGATGAACGTCTGGGGCTATTCCCATAGAATTCAAATATACATTTCATTTCTCGTAAAAACATCTTAAACAAATACCTAGTATGTCAAAATCGTTAAGTCATATCTTGGTAGTGCATCCTTGGAAGGTGCTGCTTTTAAGTATTAAGTGTTGTGTTTAACCTTTTTGTTATTAATTTATGATGCTTTCAGGTGCACACATAAAAAGACAAACAAAGACATTACAGAACTACACCTACACAAAGACTATTCGGTTTTTATAAACATGATTTTCTCGGATTAAGGAACGCTTAAAAGCCTATAATTCTGGTAAAACCTCCATATTGAAATTTTCGGTGGAATGAAATACTTTCGTTTTCTACGATGTAGTGATAGAAAAACTAGATTATAATTAGAACTTTGATCGGGAAATGGAGCTAATCGCAGTTGTTGTCACGTTAACCTTTTAGGTGATTAATAATTATTGTCGCCCGAACGTCGGAACTCCCGATAGAACCGGCCGGCAGCAGGGTAGCAGCAGACGGGAAACATTCAACCACGCCTACCCATCTGTCTTGTAGCGGTAACGAGGGGGATGCTTGGAAAAACATCGTTAGCCATCTCTTTCCCCCTTCTTGGAGTCTAGAACCTGCAGGATGATTCACCGAATCGCGAGACTTCGAGAAACAGCGATATCCCAATAAAAGGGGGCTGCAGTTAGCGAGTGAGTTCAGTTCTTGTCGAGCAGTCGTGAGGAGCGCCCAGTGAGGGAACGGACTGTGTACGTGCATCGGAGAAGTGTACGTAACTGCGTGCAGAGGGCCTGTGACAGACGAACTGGTGGATTGTAATTGTGTGCATTACGTAATTCTGTGTAATCGGCAAGTGTTCCGATTGTAATTCGGTGGAAATAAAGAATATTTTTGAGTGGTGCAATTGGACTTTTAATTTCACGAACCCACAGAGTCACATTATATCAAACGGAAGTTTGTATTGATTCTTTATGTGGTATTATTTTACGCATTAGACATTCACTTTAGAATTTTTTTAAGTGGACATTTAATTCGAAAATCACCGAAAAATTATATTCATATTATATTTCATGTAGGAAACAGAGGTCTCATTGTTCGGTCTTAGTAATGCAATAGTGCACTGTAACAATTTCAAACGCATGTTGCTGGTAAAATATTTCTTATATTTAAATTAGTTGGCTGTGTACTTATTTCAGGTTCAAATTAATTCTTTATTCAATTTCATCAGAAAACAAGATCAAGGAAGGCAAGTGTTACAGGATAGCGGATATACAATAAGTTACATATCACTATAAAAAATAAAGATTGCTTAGAAGGTATATAAATCCATAGCTATGAACATTAAATGCGAGGATCTACTCCCATTAATCCTGGACCCGTAGGACCAGAACCCGGGCCTCTCGGGTATATTTACCGTAGGACAGTACCTATTTTATAAACTGCCCCCCCCCGCCTGTCAACGGCAGACGGGACGGAAGTGGATACGTCACTTACGCGCCGGTCCTTAATGAACCAGCTACCAAAAAACCTTGGTAGGGTCGCCTGGTGATCCAGCACACCAGCTACTAGCTCTGCAGGCTAGCACCCGGGACTTCTGAGGCAACACTCTACCCCCTCCGGACGGCCAAGGCCTGACCGGAGGTACCCAATTTCCCATGGGTGGCGGGAACACACTGCCCCCTCGAGTCCAACCCAATCCGAACAGCTCCCAAAGGGAGGGGCTCGAATGTTCAGCCCAAGGTTCCTCTAGTAACGTCAGAGGTACCACGAGTGCTAGGGGCCGCAGCGCCCGCACCTTGATCTTTCTAGAACTTTCACTTTTGTATTCAATATTCCTCATAATTAAAACACTACAAACATAACTGCAAAAACAAATTGTTTCCTGTTGTGTATTTTTAATACACAAAATGCATCAGACGTTTTAGAATTCATAAAATAAATTAAATAAACAATATAAAAGAATTTAGGGCGGGGGTTAGCGCATTGGTTTCTTTCACGACTCTGGTGCTGACGGTCCCCGGCTCTGGGTTTTGGGCGTATCCATGCCTTCACCTCTGTCTAGCTCATGTGAAGTGTCATCTATGCCCCACGTGGTTCGGAGTCCACGGTAGGTCCTCTCGCCTCACCTCATCCTCGCTATCGTCCTGTCATTGGAAGTAATGGACAGCGCCCTCTGGTGCCTCCACCTAGGAAATGGGTCCGGTCATCACGTGGTGGGGTGAGGTTTCCCCGAAGGGGGTTTTGGTATACACATGTCAGAGCTCATTTGATACTAAAGTAGCAGAAGATAAGACATTTTGATAAATATATTAAAAATACTTGTGTTAATAGAATTTAAATGTTAATTAAAGTAATCAAATAAATTAAACATAAATACAGTTTTATCTTTTTTGATGGCATAACATTCTCACGTTGTATCAAATGAATTCCTCCTGATTTATAATATTGTCTTTCCCAAAAGGAATTGATTATCTCCCATGATTTTATATTTATCTTTTCCCCTAGATAGCGCGGTTCTATACCTACACTAATGATTGGTTTCGTACATGGCCATGGCCCTCTTTATCCAACTATCTACTAAGAAATTAATGCATACAGCCATCGTTTTATTTTTTATCAAATTATATAAAATATTATACCATATACATAACATCAAATAACAATACTTGACTGGTTATCAGACGAGACTTCCGTCTCGTCTGAATATATTCCCATCTTGTATTGTAATTTGATACGTTACGATTCTGATATCGTAAGTAACTATTATGTATGCCGATTATTGTATTAAGCAGTTTGCTTTCATCGGGAAGTTAAAATATTTCAGTTTTCGTACGTTTAAAATAGTAGAGGTTTTTTTTTTTTTTTTTTTTTTTTTTTTTTTTTTTTTTTTTGTTATTCACGTCCTCCAACGTTGTCACATCGGGCGATGAATGGAATGGGTGAAATGATGCTCAAATGAGCCAGGGTCCATAGAGCTTAGAGTTACCCGACATTCGTCTTTCAGGATAAGGGAAAACCCCGAAAAAACCCGTATCCAAGTAACTCACCCTAACCGAGATTCGAACTCGGGACCTATTGAACGTGAGGCAGACATGCTCCCACCACGCTACCGAGGCGGGCAATACAGTTTTACCTCCCGTATAAGAGCATCCCTGAATATTCCTCGAATTCCATTAGAAGAGGTAAATTGATATACTAATTGAACTTTATTTACAAGTTTTATTTATTACATGCAATTTTCTTCCTTGTCTACACATAGATATATGTATTTAATGTCAAATGTTCTTTCCTGCTGCAGAAAGGTGGCAATTGTGTAAATGAGATTATTTCCATGCAACGTCTGCTGGCATAAAATGATCAGATATCAATTACTGGAAAATTATGTACATCTTTTAAGAAATATTAAACATAAATGTATGGAAAACTCTATTTACCACGAAAACATAAAATCATCCTTTACAAAGAAACTTGCAGAAAAAGAAAAAACACACAAACGTCAATTTACACATGAGCTTTCTTCTTCTCAGTTTATCAAATATTATAATCTGCTTCGATCCCTGAGGGGAGAATTGCAAAGGAGGATATTTTGAAAATGTTTTAGATTATTTAAATAATGTAGAAGCCAGGTGTGTAGAAACATAATTCCTTACATATTACAATGAGTCCTTGATCTCGCTTTATGAATCTGATTGAAAAATGTAATAAATCAGTACCAGCATTTTCTGATTACGAAGCCTTATGCCTGATTTCACCAACAGATGTTAAGACTTAACACGAGTTTAGCAATAGTTAAAACAAAAATTGCATTTCACCAACAAGTGTTACCGTAACACTCGTCTTAAATCTCTTGTTAAACTAACACGCTAAATTTCTGATGTTAAGTGCTTAGCAATTGTAAATAGTCAAGATGGTGAGCATGAACTAGGCTGTTGATGTCGATTTGCTATATTTAAGACCGTCTAAATGGCATTCGCAATAGAGTGTGGCCTATGAGGAGAAATTATTTTGAGGAACTATCCGAAGAAAATTGTTTTACAGAGATATAAACAGTCGAAACAAGTTGCTATGAATGTTACTGTGGAAGTACAGGAGAGGTTAGAACATGCATCGAAAGGAATATGGCGATCTCGCCTTTGCTTCAAGTATTAATAACCTTGCGATTTTATAATTCACTGAATTATGTGGATAGTATATTATCCACCTCCCGTCTTGAAACGTTCAAGTAACTTGCCCTTCTTCGCTCCTCGTTTTAAATTTACGTAATACTGAGTTAGGACATGCATCGTAAGGAATATGCCGATCTCGCATTTGCATCAAGTATTAATAACTTTGCGATTTTATAATTCACTGTGGATAGCACACTGTCCACCTTCCGTCTTGAAACGCTCAAGTCACTCGTCACTTGTACTTCTTCGCACCTCGTTCTAAATTTACGTAAATTACGTAATACGTTTTGTTTGTGTGACATCTTTCTCTTTTACATTCACCGCATCCGTCCTATTTACCACGATATCATTATACTTCGTCACCAATTCAATTAACAATCCTTTCTCCATTTATGAAAAATTTGCTTCATGGCTTTTGTTTATGATTTTGTTTATCCACCATTTTTTAGCTGTGTGCAGACTGAGGTGCAGACGATAATGAAAACAAAAGCGCATCGTAGTACGTTCAGAAAATAATACGACTCATGTTAACATTTTCAGAAAGCAGGTTGGTGATTGCAAGAAATTGTTAAGTTACATTTGTTAACGTCGATTTTAACATCTGTTGGTGTAATTGGGCCTTAATGTGTCTAGTCGTATGTTCCTTAAAGGCAAGGATACTGACCAAATGATTCTCCAATGTGTGAATTTCGCATCAAAATCTGCTTATATTCCAATGGATCAGTAATTTTTTTTTCTCCATTTATACCCCGCCTTTAACTGCAATGGTCATATCGCCGGCTGTTCTCCTTTGGAACACATTGAAGCTGTTAACTCGTAAACATTAGGTTTTAATCATTAGATCACGCACACATTCACACTCTCATTCATACTTCCAGACTCTGGGGAAGATGAGGAATGATCTTGGAGGGAGAAAAATCCCCACCCCCACTGCCGGGAATCCAAACCGGGACCCCTAGCACGGCAGGCAGGTGCTCTACCGACTGCGTCAGTAATCTTATTGATGCGAAAACATTTGATTATGTGTAAGTTTCCAGGTTCAACATTGTATAAGTAAACATGTATTAAGCTTTTCAAGTTTATCCTAACTCGTAAATTTGATATTGGTTTTCTTGCTGGAACCATTAGCGTTTCTTATTTGAAGGTCTCTTCTAATTACCTTTATTGCAATAACCACTTTTCATAAATACGACATATTACCTACTTATATTTTTAGCAAATGCCATTTTCGTTAAGCTTTCAACAGAAATGCTATTTTAAATCTAGCATTAAATTATATATTTAAAAATAATGGTCATTATTTATATATTACATTTTATGCCGTTCTAGTAGTACTGTTGTAGCGTTGCTGCCTGTGGTGCCAGGGAACCCTAATTCGATTTCTGGTATTCGCTTGGAAGGTCTGATCTCACTGCATACTGCCTCGCGTTATCCTTAGTAATAATTGAAGAGATGTTTAGGGAAAAGCATCAACTCCAGTCTTAGAAACCTCTGCTAACTCACAGAAGGTGGCATGCTTGAATACGCCATCCCTTTTACAGCAGCTGCGTCTTGATAGATAGGGGATGAAAAAGCAGCTATCTATCAAGGATATCACGATTTCTTTTAACATTTTATTCATATTAATTTATAAACACGATTTTTGTATTTGAACTTACCTTACACTACCTCGTTTGAGAATTAATAATTTAAACATACGGGGTATACGATATAGAGAAATCCATTTTCATTTTGTTGCCTGCAATCAGACTTCCTGATAGCTTCCACAATGTATCTTTTAGGTGTGCCAACATGAGATATTTTCCTTCGCATTCTCCAATGGAATTAACTATTAGAGCATTCGTTTCCACATTTTTATACTGTTCATTAGGGTTTAAATAATGCAATCTTAAAAAATCATGGGAATTCCAATGCTTCCTGACATACATTCAGCCCCTTCGACATCATTAATAAGACAATCTATGTTGGAGATCTTCCCAAAACTCAGACAAAATCTAGGAAGTCCCTCCCTATTACAATCAGATGGAAACCTAACGGTATTTTGTGTAGTAGGTATCCCCTATTACCTTAGCGACAGCGTGTTGCCCTTTATTTAAGAACAGTGGAATGCATGGATAGTATATTTCCATAGCAGATATTTTCGAAGTCACTTTACCTGCGAAGGTTTTTAAGTCATATGATAAATGCGTGAAATAGTACTCAATTCAGTCCAGGGTCCATAAGATGACCGCTTCCGGACTATGGCAGGTGGGATGCGCCACTTGGGTCCTCGGTACAACAGACCTAAACTGATCGCAGTACCGAATTCCCTCCGTAACGTAACCCAACTCAACCCAAGTGATATGATTACCAGCGAAGCATACTATACAAAAGATCGCCTAATTTTGCTCTAAGTCTCTTTATCAGACTTGAGGTTATTTTACTGACCCAAGTGTCGTAAACGTGTCCTGGCAGGGTGTTGGAACCTTCTCCAATTCGCCTGCGCCTCATTCTCAGGGGACTTTCTTTGCTGTGGTAAACTGTATACAACGCCGTTCAAGTTCTTTCCCAGGATGCAAGCCAGATATTTAATCTTCGGAGGTGTCTGGCGGATGGGAAGAAAGGAAGCCTGTAATAAGCTAAGGCAAGCGTCAGATAGGCCTGCCGCTACAGCCTGCATCCCGTTTACCAGTAACCTATCCGGCAGAATCAGCAGAATTCTCGCCAAATACATCAGCACCATCCACAAGCCACCTCCGAAGACTAAATATCTGTTGAGACCAGTGAAAGACAAACTGGACTTCCAAGTTCCCGGAGTGTACCGCATTCCCTGTGCATGTGCGACACCGTATATAGGACAAACCGGAAGGACCGTCGCTACCAGAATAAACGAACATGACTGGAGCATTCCTTTAATGCAACCTGAGAAGTCTGGACTGGCAGAGCATTGTTTTGATAACGACCATAGAGCCAACTTTCGGAGACGACCATCTTGGCAAAATGCAACAGTTTCTAGGAGCGGAGGGTTAAGGAGGCTTTGACCATTTCCTCCGAGAGGAGCACTTAATCATGATGCTGGATTTCAGTTCAGCTCCTCTAGGAAACCGGTTTTAAAAAAGGAAATCCTTCGACTTAGAGAGCATAGATCTATACAGCTTAGTAATCAAGTTAAGTAGTTACATTTATTTGACCCAATTAATTTTCTATACCTACTCAAGCCATATTCTGACCTGGCATTTAATTTACTGAAAACAGTCTTTTGTTCAGTAATGCTAATATTGATAGTGTTTTGTCTTTATTTATAGTTGTGTTATATCCAGTGATACATTTGTGGTTATAACATTTAATAAATATCCTGATGATGCGAGAGATGTACTCCCGTAACGTCGATTTCTAATCGTTTTTTCACCTGGCTTGCTTCCCGAGAACAACTTGAGCATATTCGTTGCCAGGAAAGCCTCAGGTCTTATTTTAGTATACATCGCCATTCACCAGATTTGAAGACATGACCCTGGGAACTACAGATTAGCATGCTATGCCTACAGAGAGAGAGAGAGAGAGAGAGAGAGAGAGAGAGAGAGAGAGAGAGAGAGAGAGAGAGAGAGAGAGAGAGAGAGAGAGAGAGGTAAACCATTTTCTATCAAATTATTATTACTTAACAAAACCTTTAAAAGAAAATCTTTAAACCTAAATAAAAAAAATTAAAGATAAAGGCAAAAATGTTTTTCATGACAAATATATTATACTCCTCCACTGGAGAGAAAGTCTCCGAGGGATGAGACGCAGGGGGGATGGCGAAGGTTCCCACACACTCTCTGGACAGATTTATGACACCCCATGTCAGTATAGTTACAGACCATTCAAAAACATTCTGACGGCTTCTACTTTACGAATGAATCTTCTCGGTTTTGGTGTACAGAGTGAATAGGGTTCCTGCTTTTTAACGGTCCTGCTGCTTGTGTAGCATGCCTTCCCTGTCACACACATTCGCTGTCCTTGTACCACTGTGTAAGAGAGCACATTCCTTACAGGGACTTCCTTTGCGTTGCTGGACTATAGCTTATCATATCGAGTAAAATATTTGCCTCCTTTCCACCCTTACTTTACGTTTAAAGATATTGCAGGGCTTGTTTTATTTATAGTGTTTCTTCGATTCAATAGACCGACAAATGTATATTTCCAATAAAATCCTGGTTTCTAATTTTACGTGGTTTATCATATCTTCTCCAAGCAACAGCTTTAAACTAAAGTAAATAGCGTAACATATTAACCTTTTTCTTCCAATGAATGTTCCTATTATATGACAGTTTATTTAAAGTTCATATCGATTCAGTTTTAAACTTTCTCCTTTTCAGGATATTTGAACGATAAATCTTAATTTTGAAAGAACAATTATTCAAAACACATTCATTGCAATTTGACTAATTTCCTTGTTATCTGTTTAAAATGTATGCAAAATATTTTTATACAGTTAAGTGGTTCCCAATTGTCCTAATTATAACGTTAACGTTTCTTCAGAAATTAAACTTATTAACAAAATGTTTAACTCCGGTAAATGAAATCTCATTATCTTTACACCAAATACGGTAAAGCAACTGCTAAGCACATCAATCTGGCATCAGGTTTGAGCCCCTGAAAGTTTCAAATTACAACCAGTGCATAGGAAAATGCTTAGTTAATTAGCATATACTTTAATTAAAATTCCAAACATGATCGAACGCACAAGCTTGTTTAATCTTTAGATACGCATGATCTTCGAGAAGTTTCAGCAGGAATATAAGCTGGCAGATCCTGACAGCAGTTTCTCATCAATAATTCATTGTGCCAGAAATAATTTATGAAATTACACATTACAGCAATCATTTATTTATCTCAATTATTATTTGCAACGATAATATCACTACTTCTTTACAGGAGGTCTTGAGCAACAGGTTTTTCTTCTTCGTGGTACTCACAGCGTGCAATGAATTTAATGCCTCCTTCCCTTCAAGTGCAATTTAATTGAAAATTTCAACAACTCCTGATGGTTCAACCCATATATTAGCCTTCTGCTAATCAAATTTTGTAATTAACTAGAGGTAAGATTGATACTTTACTTCTTCATTTGTGTAATTATAGCAAAGTCGATTCGCACATGTTGTATTATCGATATGTACAAACAAGGTGTTAGAAGTCGATTATTACCAGTCATAAAAAGCAATAGATCCTAAATCACCATTAGTGGAAAAGGTGCCTTCTTCGCTGCCTAGCTTATCCAGCGGTGCTTAGAGGACGGTTGCATCACGCGTTTTTTATATGAAGCTATTGTAAGAACATTAACAATGCATTAATGCACTCTTTATTCTTTTATATACAATTTATTAAAATCGTTAGTTACTCCTAATAGCGTAACAGTTAAGCTATTTACATTTGCACATAAAATTGTATGAAATACTGACACTTAAAATTCCTGACTCCCCTAGCCTTTCTTAAGCATTCAGTCAAGTTTTCAGGAATTTATTCTTCTTAACTTCTTAGAGTTTATGACACAGGCGATTAATGCATAACATTTGACACCATTTCTAACCTCGTTCTTCTAGAAATGTGCTGCCAGCTGCTGCAGGAATTAATTGAGATATTTTTCTCCGTATATGTGAGATAAGAACGAACAATATTATGTAACTGCAGTATCAGGCAGCGATTAGGAGGCGGTGAGTTAATCGAAATCAGATAATTGAAAAAAGAAGATAAACTAATAAAAATGCTTTGCTAAACTAATATAAAAATCTTGTTAGTTAATCTTGTTAGTTAAAAATATTTTAGTGAGGTTGATCCAGGGATTAAAGCAAACTTAATCATGTAAAGAAGCATTTAAAAAT
The DNA here is from genome assembly GCA_030765055.1 of Mantis religiosa. Classification (NCBI taxonomy): domain Eukaryota; kingdom Metazoa; phylum Arthropoda; class Insecta; order Mantodea; family Mantidae; genus Mantis; species Mantis religiosa. Next base: position 46,186,152 of record CM060958.1, on the reverse strand, counting down.
CTACAAATTATTACTTTGTGTTCATTAGACATATATGAAACAATACTGTACTTAAAAAATTAAAGACAGCAACGGACAACTGAATAGAAACAACCATGATTACTTTACAAGAAAAAAAGTTAACTATCCCCCACAAATTCATTCATTAGAATTATATAAAGCTAAACCTATTGCATCAGCATGTGAACTTTACAATAAACTTCCACCATATCTAAAAAGCATCCAAAACCATAACATTTTCAAAAAGGAACTTAAAAAAGTATTGTATTGGATGTTTCTACTCAATAATTGAAATTTTAAACAAATAATTGTAAATACAGTAAATTTGCAAATACTAATGTATGATCACTGATGTACTATAGTAAATAACTTGTACCATTTTATTTATTTGTCTTGTACATATACTTTGTAACAATGACGTGTCCAAAAACATGTATATGTTTTAAAAGGATGAATGAATGAATGAATTAATTAATTAATTAATTAATTAATTAATTAATGAAATTAGAATGCATAAAGTAATGATTAAAATAGCGGTTGACTTAAAGCATAAGAAGGGAAGAATATAATTCAACACAGCATATATACTAGTATCCAAGCAAGGAAGAGAAAATATTCTTGTAAAAATCTCTACACTTTGGAGACACAGGAAGGAAGGTCCATTACCTTCTTTGTGCCAGTAGAGGTTCAATGTCTGAGAACTATAGAATACTTCCAGCCAGGAATGTTTTGGGACAAATGGTCTTTCAAAATGCAGTTGAGCATGAACGCTAAAGAGATTTACTTCGCTGATTTGATAACGATATATACCACTACAAACAACTCAGGGTAGGCGGTCCCCAACTCAGGGTGGCCTGAACGTCAATGAGTTAAATGAGTTTTGCAAACCAATTCGAAATAAATGAGAAACCAATAATAATTTATCATTTGAGAAGGGTGAGCTAGTTTGGTCATCTGATAAAGCTAGAGAGGGGATAAGAATAAGGTTCGAACTGAATCGTGAAGTAAGAAAAATTGACTTAAAAGGTGATACTACGACACGAAGGACGCGTTCATTCGCGTTAAGAAGAGAAGCGAAGATTTATAAGTTTGAAATATAGGGAAGTTAAGAACAGCGCAACCAGCGTAAGTGGAAGCAGCATTAGAAGTTTATTAGAACAAAGTAGTCGCCGTATAAAGAAGAAATAGAAACCGCGCGGAAGTAACTTTAAACAAGTAATCCAGGATTTCAAGTAAAATTGAATTTATGTTAGGAATTTTACTAACAGGTGGTCACCGATCCAAGTCGATAAGCAAACTTAGTAGGAATTAAACCAAATAACTCAGCAACAAAGTGTTATTATTAAGACTGAATAGCCAACAACCACCAAAATCCATTTCCTACCACCATTCAGCTGAGGATAAGAGAACTCATAGCTCCAATTAGAACACAATCAATTTAACACTGGTATGCGGGGTTGCCGCAACTATCAGGACTAGGTAGTTCGTACGGCTCGCCGTTCCCTATGCAGATTGCGACCGACCCTCTCCCGGCATCCAAACAAGTCATAGGTAACAAACGCACAGCGGAGAGGCATTGAAACCGGTTGCCCAGAGAGAGAAGACTTATGAGACATTCGTAAATACACATCTATTTAGATCATTATGTACAACATACAAATTCTAATATAGTCCATACGGATTTGTCTCTGGCTGATTGTATCATTTAAATAGGCACATTGTGGCAACATCCAAGCATTTATAACGCGGATTGTAACATTTCCTGAACCAATGTAAAGTAATATCGAAATAATAAAATTAATTTCTTAAATATCTGAAGACTCTTATTAGACAAAATACCAAAGCAGGAATGTTACTACATATTTACTCATCTGAGGCGGTATTACTAGAAACAATAATGTATCTCTGAAGACATTCAAATGAAGAACTTATTCTATGTCCCGTAAAACAAGATTTAGTTGATTGATAATCCGTTGCAAATACCTTAATGATTTCAGCTAATTTAGTTTCTCGATCTGGCTTCTCTTTCTTCCATGTCTGCTTAAGTATCCCACTGAAATGTAAATATAAATAATTAAGTAAATAAGGACGTATAAGTTCATTTCTGGAAAACATACAATGGTTGTACAGAAAATTTAGTTGCTCATTTTTAAAGCACAACAAAGATGTTATTGGGACGTCTTCCTTCCTACCAACGTGCAGTTGTCGTGCAGTTACATCTGTTTTGCAATAGAGTTGCATTCTACGATGAACCTTGCCCTTGCTAGTAGCGCTGCGTTTTATAGCGATGCCTGGCCGCTCTTACACTGTTCAAGGAAATTGGTACGTACTTCCTAGCTCTGCACATTAATTAAGTGGCCAATAAATTTAATGGAGGATAATGATGAGCTGTTTTTTTAATTTACGTCCTCTAAAGTTAAGTCATATTGAACGATGAATGAAATGGGTGAAGTGATGCTCAAATGATTCCGATGACCATGGAGCTTAGAGCTAACCGACATTCGCCTAGCAGGATAAGGGAAAACCCCAGAAAAACCCTTATCCAGATAACTCACCCTGACTGAGATTCGAACTCGGGATCTCTTGAATGTGAGGCATACACGCTGCCATCGACGCTACCAAGGCGGACCTGAGCTGCTTGGAACGATTTTCCGACTATATGAGGTTAAAGAATTAAACTGCCTCTTAATTATGTCACACGAAATTGTAACAATTGTATCGTATCTACTGATGTCTGGCGTGTCGAGGCTTTGTGGTTTAAATAATTATTCTGTAATTACAAGGGTACATTGCTGTGGATTGCAGAAATGCTAGGCTAAAGATTCTCTGGTGCTGACCTGATCTGTAAACCTGTAAAACACGAAGTAAAAGACACAGATTTTTTCAACTTAAGTCTCGACTGCATGTCTACCCTCACTAAAATTGCTACATAATCTTGTTAAATCTTAAAGCTCATGATTGTTACTCGCAATTGTAACTACGATCTTAGCAATGTCAGGGGTACCAGAAGCATAACCGAGTTCCAGGGACCTTTCAGTTAATGGTTTTCGCTGCATAGCGTTATGTTAAGTTGCCTTCAATTTCAACAAGGAAATTGCTAATGATGAAACAACAAATACTCATTTCATGCTTCTATATAATGCATTAATTTTAACATGCCAAAGAAAGGATTAAATTGTTTATCTATCACCCTATTATTTGTATATAAAGTTACAAATTTTCGCCGTCTACAATACATAGGTATAAGAACCATGCACGGATCGTAATATCGTCCTGATGACACCACTCTGTGTCTAGCTTTGAAACTACAGAGGGAATACTTTGAAGCAAAAGGCCATGTGTAATACAGACTTTGTTGTGATTTTCTGCTAATAAATAGCAGAAATTTGACTGAATATATTGCTTCAAAAAGTAAAAAATCCTTATATAAGTATTGAGAAGTGTGAAGGCATAGTATTAGCTTAATAACTGCAGAAGCAATACGGGAAGCCTATGTGCTGCTCTACAAACATTAAGCTAAGCTGCTTAAATTTATAGTGCACTCGTATATTTAAGTGCCTAATGTTTCATAACTACGTGCCCTATAGCAGCGAGAGTTCAATAACTTTTTACGAGGGCTGTTCAATTTATTTTCGACAACGTACCTTTACTCATCCTCATAATTTTGATGGTCCTTCTCAAAATAGTCTCCACTGAATGCGATGTACTTGTCCCAGCGTTTTTGCCAGTCTTCAAAGGCATGCTGGAAACCATTTTTGAGAGATCCTTCAAAATCGCCTCCGCAGCCTTCACCACTGCTTCTGATGATGGATAATGCCTCTCACGAAGACGTTTCTTCGAGTTAGGAAATAGAAAAATGTTACATCGGGCTAAATCCGGACTATAGGAAGGGTGACGGATGCACTTCACGTTGACTTTTGCAAGATATTCAGCAACAACTTTGGCAATATGCGGCCGCGCATTATCGTGCTGCAACATCCAGCCTGCTTCCTGGAAATGTGGTCTTTTGCACCCAATATGGACTACAAATGTTCCCTGTAGTATTGTCCAGTTACTGATGTGTGTGCAGGTACAACGTGCTGATAAACCATTCTATGAATATCAAAGAATGAGATGACCATAACTTTCCCAGCAGAAGCAACCACTTTTGCTTTTTTGGGGGTTGGTGATGAAGGAGATTTCCACACTGAGCTCTGTTGTTTGCTCTCATGATCAAAATGATGTAGCCAAGTTTCATCAGCAGTGATAACGTTTGAAAGAAGCTCCGGATCTTCCTCTAACATCAACTTTAACTGCATGTTACCTCCATTGCAGCGGTAGGCGATACTAAACATGCCTGAACTTGCCTGGTTCTCACAGGCGGGAACCAGGAGTACCAACAATGATACTACTACGGCGTGTTTGTTTCACATTAAGCTAACAGAATATAATCGATTGAATTTTAGAGTGAAAAATTATGACCGTAAAAAGTTATGATCATTCTTTATTGAACAGCTCTCGTAAGCATATGGCTACCATTCTGTACTATATAAACACTACCTCTATGATAGATATAAACATACGACAGGCCCAAGGAAAATTCAAAATTTTACGAGAGCTGCAGAGGAAAAACATTCTAAATGGGAAAATTTAGAAACGCGTTTCCTTACAAAACATCAAAATACACTGTGTCCAATTTAGTTAGATGTTACTCCGGGTGGCTCAGTTGGTTAGGTGCTAGCTTCATAATCACATAATCGCGGGTTTTAAGCCAGTCCAGCTCAATGGTTTTATGTGTGCTTAAAAGGATCAGCTCCACGTCAGTACGTAACGTCATATATACTGACATGGAGTTGATGATTACATACGTACTGGCATTTAAAGGAACTCCTGTGAAACAAACTTCCAGCACATTGGCGACGCTGGTAATTAACGTCATTAAAATCAAAATAATATATATATATATATATATTTGTTTATTTAAACGTTGGTAAATTTAAAATTCTATAACGCTTATTCAAATGTTATACGCTAAAACATAATTGAAGGTATACCAAAATATAGTTTATTATTTGCCAGATACTGCAGTTAATTCATTATCAGAAGTGTGTGTAAATGTGAGAGGGAATTTCTAAAAATATATATTACAATGAATTTATATTTCGGACATTTAGGGAGAAAGCTTTCACATTTTGAAATTAACGGTTTCATTAATGTTCATAGTACACTTCAAGTATTTGTCAAAAAGAATTAAATTCAGAGAAGAAAAGTTTCATTGCCTGCCTAGCTCTCTATTGATTAGTGTATATGCATTGGTTCAAATTATTTCTATAAATTTTTATGAAAAAATGCACTTTGTTTTATGAATCCACATTTTATTTTTTCCCTTAATTTTCTGCGTCGGAAGAGAATAAAACGAATTATTTTTGAAGATGTAATTAAATCTAACAACACACTAGTTTGTATTCCCTTTTCGCCTTCATTTAACATCTATTTTTTCAGAGGATTCTGACATCTAGGCACCCGGCTATATTCTTGCTCCGCTGTTTCATTAATCTACCAATTAGTGACCAAACCTGCCGTTGAATGGGGTGCACGACATATATAGGGTATACATTGGAGAAAGACATCTTGCACCACCTGCAACAGCCTACAGACCACAAAGACGCGCAGAAGTCCTTCAAGAGTTCCTATCTCAAAGAAAGTTCCGTTTAACTAGGCAGTCCTCTAATGCCTACGAGAATGCTCTTTTCTCTGAGCAAACATTGGCACTATCTATCCCGCACCTCCTTATGCCACGAAATTTGGAACCATATTTGAATGATGGAAAGAACGCGAAATTATGAACAACATGTTATGCAAATTAGATATTCAGTACAAAATTATAATCCAAGGTGTTTATTTCAAAAAATTGAGTCTCAACATTTCATTACGTCCTCCAACGTAAGTCGTATCGGACAATGAGCCCAGGGTCCACAGAGCTTAGAATTACCCGACATTCATCTTTCAGGATAAGTGAAAACCCCGGAAAAAACCTTATCCAGGTAACTCACCCTGACCGAGATTCGAACTCGGGACCTCTTGAACGTGAGGCAGACTCACTACCTCTACCGAGGCGGGCCCGGACTCATTGAGCATAATTTCACCCATTTCATTCATCGTCCGATATACTTAACGTTGGAGGACGTAAATTAAAAAAAAAGGAGCGGAATACTTCCGACTTAGTAATGCTTTTGTTTGTCGAAAACAAAGGAAGGTGTATGTGTTCCGTAAAACTTTGCGTGTTTACTTGTTTAATACCCCGGTCCTTTATCACTTCAGGTTTGTTTTCTAACCTTTAAAACCTTGTCACACAAAAGGCCAAAATCACCCCTATTCCAAATACTCAAATGTAATCTGAGGAAAATCGAAGTCAGCTCTCTAATATGAGTGAAGAGCACTCTTTTCATTGAACTAACATTACCGCCATCTATTTAGAACCATCATACATTCCCTAACCTATAAAAAGTATAGATACAAAAAATAATAGGAATGAATGGGAAATTATGGAAAGGAAGTTGTGATAGAAGAGAAATCACCCCAACATTCGCCTATCGATCAAAGATATCCAGGAAAAAACCCATGCACAGAGAGCGGTCGAAGGGTCGAACGTAAAGCTAGCTGGCCTTGCACATTAGCGTAGTCATTCTGCTCGTTTTTTTTTTAAGATAATAAAATGGCGTTTTTATGTCTGATTCCATTTCACTGCGCCCCATATCTTAATAAACACCTGAATATTTCTATACTACAAAATATATGTGTACTCATTGAGGAGATAGACTATACTATCGTTCTTTTCTCAGAAATGCCTTATTCAACCTCAAGGATATATCAATTCAGAAAAAAGTAATCGATAATGGAGTTAACAAAAACTATTTCACTCAACAAGTCCTGTATTTAAACATTTGCTACGGAATAGCCAGGAGTTCTCTCTCATTAACCTGAATGAAAGGCCCACATTGCCGGCATAACTTGCAGAATACTTCATTCACTTTGGCAACGGATTAGAATTCCCAGACTGCATTTTAAGTAATTTCAACTTAAATTTGTAAATTTGAAAAAACACACAATCACCAATCTTGCCAAAAGCCAATCTTTACAAAAAGGAATAACACTTCACATTCAAGGCATTGCTTTCCCCACTCAACAACTGTTCTTCGTCAAACGGGTAAATTGGTATTAAATACATTTGGTGCAATTTTAGTTATTCAATTTAAGTCATTCCTTTTATTTCTTTTAATATGAGGGTGGGTCAAAAAGTAATGCCTCCTATTTTTTTCTCTCCTTTAATTGCCAAGACAATTCAATCCAATTTACATAGCTTAAAAACTGCAACATTGACGATTAATTTGTCACTATTAAATATAATCTACGTCTTTTTCCACAGTTTTGGTCCACCTTTTAACTAGGGCATGTATTCCAGTGTGGTAAAACACACGGTCTTGCTTTTTGAGCCATTGACGCACGGACGATTTCACAGCCTCCTCATCTTCAAAATGACTACCACGATGAACTTCCTTTACTGGCCCGAACAGATGGAACAGATGGTCTGATGGTGCCCGGTGAGGGCTGTATGGCGGGTGAGGTAAGACTTGCCATCCGAATTTCTTAATTTGTGCAGTGGTGTAACGGCTGGCGTGTGGTCTTGCATTGTCATGCAAAAGAAGAACATCCGCCAGAGTTTTTGTTGGGCAAACTTGGCTAAGACGTGCTTTCAGGTTTTTGAGAGTTCTGAGGTATTGGACAGAATTTATTGTGCATCCCTGCTCCAAAAAATCAATCATAAGCACCCCCTCTGCATCCCAAAACACTGTCGCCATAAATTTCCCTGCCGACCGCTGAGTTTTAAATATTTTTTCTTTGGTGACGTTGTGTGATGCCATTCCATTGACTACCTCTTTGATTCAGGTTCAAAAACATGAACCCACGTTTCGTCTCCAGTAACAATTTTTTCCAGAAATTCCTCTCCCTTCAAAATGAAGCACTGCAAGTGTTCGGAGACCATTGTTTTCCTGGTTTCTTTGTTTTGGGTGGTTAACATTCTGGGTACACAACGTGAACAAACTTTTGAGTAATCCAGTTCTTGAATAATCGTCATCACACTGCCTTTACTGAGGGAGGCAATGCCACACAGTTCACCTGTGTTTATCCGGCGATCACCACGAATGATGTCATCGACTCACTGAATGTTGCCTGGAGTCACTGCAGTCACCGGCCTGGCTCTTCGCTTTTCATCTGCCAATGGTGTTTGACCTTCAGCTTCGTTACAGCGACGAACCCATCGTCTAACAGTGCTGACATCCGCCGTTGCATCACCATACACATACTTTTAGCATTTCGTGAATGCGAAATGGTGTTTCACCTTCCGCAGTCAAAGATTAAATCACAGAACGCTGTGTAATACGAATGTCGATGTCAGCCATTTTGCAAGAGGATGCAGTGCTGCCACCTGTTGACTTGGGAAGTTACTACTGCAGGGGATTGGAGAAGAAGATTTGAGGAATTGCGCCAAATTCAAAGTTTTCACATAACTTACTTATTTAAGGAAAAAAAAATAGGAGGCATTACTTTTTGACCCACCCTCATATTTGTAATTTTGAGGTGTTTTATGAGAAGCCCAACTAAAAAGCCATGATATTTAAGAAATTTTTCATATTCAAAGTTAGTTTATACGTTGAGAAGTTTTCTATGATTTTCGTTTTTCAAAACGACTCAACAAGTTTTTGTTAAAGCTCGAGTTTAAGAGATTTCATGTAAAATGAAAGCATTTTGTACTTTCTGGCATAAACTACTAGTCTGTTTTTTTTTTAAATACATACGAATAGGATCTGAACAAACAAGAAATTTAGACATCTTGAAATGTAGCATTTATATTGCTGTTTATTGTTATATTTCTTATATATTCATTTGTATCGGTTCGAATTTTCAATTAGTTACAGTGTTCTTAAATAAAAAGTTCTTTATTCATTTTATATTTCGTTTATTTTACTTCTAGAGCTGCAAAGAGAAGAGATTTAATGTCATTACATTGAAAGCTTAAAAACTTTAATTATTGCTTAATCTCCCATTTTACCTATATGGAAGTGTAATAAACATTTCTACTAAGCTTTGAGGGTTAAAATGAAGTGTAGAGTAAGAGTACTTAATAATTTGTTGAATATTTAGAGAAATTCATATAAATATAAGAATCACATTTTTAAATATCAACTAGACAATTCTTGATCTTCTTTAATCAACTGACCACTTCTTAGAGATTCTGATTCCTTTTTACAAATAATTATCTATCCTTCCATGTTCTGTGTTAAAATTTTTCTACGTTATTGCACCAACTAAAATGTACTTTGTAGCAAATTACAGGACTACCTCTCCTCTTCCATAACTTTCAAATGCTGCAGTCGAGATACCCATTGTACCCCATCCATTTCTTCCGTCTATTATTCAAAGCACAACACTCTTGACACATATTGTCACGCTCCCTTGTTTCCCAGATGCGGTTTTTGGTTGCTTTTGTTTTCCCCCCTGCTCTATATGAAAACAGTTTATACACCTTATTACTTTCCTTACTTCATTCTATTATGAATTAATTCACTATTGTCTAATCATTCACTGGCCGAACATTTAATGCAGACCAATAGTGGTTAGTGAAGCATTGGATATCTACCAATCACGGTCGTTTATCCTATGATATGCTTGAAACATTTTAATGTTATGTCATGAAATGACATCTCGTTATTGAATCTAATAGTATCAGCATGTAATGATTAATGGACACATAGTTTAAGTCTCTTTTAATAAATGAACATTGAAATAAACTAGACGTTTGAAAGAAAATGTCTTCTGTTAAAATTGTAGTTAATTTTAAGGTAAATATGCTCCGTTCTGTATATTGGTAGCATTTCTTAACATTCCGTTCAACTACTTATTCATTTGGTAATAATTATAATCTAAGAGCTGACACAGTTTTAATATTATTTTAAACAACACAATTAAGGACGTAATTATTATTTACGTAAGTTATATTTTATTGGAAATTAATTGTTCTTTCACACTAGGTGTGTATAGGACGCACCATGAAAAAGTAGAGTCAGACTGAAAAATTCAATCCCTAGCCGGGATTTGAACCATGGAACTTCTGGTCTCCGTCCAGCCGCTCTAAGCCATTGAGTTACTATGGCCAACGTGCCAACATGACATTAAATCCTCCACATGACCTGTTATATCTTATTCATTGAAAAATCTTAATAAATGCCATTTGAGGTTTGCCATCCCAGGATAACTGCCAGTTATGAGGATTAGGAAAACGAAAACAGCCTCAAATTTGGCAAAATGTGAACCACGGAAACCTGAATGCTATTTCACCCTGCCAGCGTACCCATTTTCTGATTTGTGTAGTTGAGATAATATCTAGTTAGAGTTATGGTGTCAGTACGGTTTTATAGTTCAGTAACGAAATATAAATATAATTAGATATAGAGAAAATATGAATATATAATAAATATGAATTAACACCAAATACACATTGGTGGTAACTTTTCTGTAAACACTCTTTCAAAATCTTTGTTATTATATCTATGAACTACAAACTATTCCAGATAAGCGTTTGCAGAAATACTTTCATTTTCACTTTGTTCAGATGCTAGAATAACGGATGCGGCGAAAGAAGCGAGAGCCAAATATTTTAATAACAATAACATATTTCATTTTAAAGTTCCTCTCTTTGTATCTTCACGAGAAATAATTAACGGTATTTAACAGTTCAGAAAATTATTAATTATTGCAAAATACAAATAACAGCTAATGCCAAGAAAACTGTTTACTGTCAGAGAAAGATTTTTATTTCCCTTTTTTTAATTTTACGTCCTTCAACTTTAAGCCATATCGGAAGTGAAAGGGGTGAAATGATGTTCAAGTGAGCCCAGACTCCATAGAGCTTACCTAACATGCGCCCTTCAGGATAAGGGAAAACCCCGGAAACCCAACTAGCCCAGTTGAGAGTCTATATGCTGAGGCTGCAGAATCCCCCTTATACCATCATCGTGAGGTTCTTCTGTGCAGCTATGCGCGCTGCCCTTCTAGCTTGCCTAATCATCCCGGTTTCCGGCTATTTTTTGACAATTCACTTGATCGCCAATATGCAGTTAAGTCGTCGTCTTTACACCCCCCGGGGGGTCCGCTTCCGCTCTCTTCTACAACACTTGAATGTCGACTTAGTACCAACACGTCCTACGGGAGAACCTCACTTTCCTCCCTGGATACGCGAGGAGGTCCGTTGCCACCTTAGGCTCACGTCCATGCCGAAAGATAAAACCCCCGTTCGCGTGTATCGTTCTGCCTTTTTAGAACTCCGGGCGCAATTCCGGGATTGACTGGATCTAAGAGCGAAGCTGGGATCGGGTGTGCTTTTGTTTTTAATCGTAGGAGTTTTACTTTTGGTTTACGGCGACAGTGTTCGAATTTTACCGCGGAACCTTTTAGTCTATACCAGGCGATTTTATATATTGAGCGGCATTCCATAAGTGCCTGCGGGATCTGTACCGACTCCCTCAGTGCGCTTTACACTCTTGATGCTGTACCATTACCATCCTCTGGTGCAGCGTATACAGGATGGCGTCCACCGCTTGGCACTCACTGGAACAAGGATAACCTTTGTGAGGACGCCAGGTCATGTGAGAGTGTCTGGCAATGAAGCTGCCGAGGCCGCGGATAAATCTGCCATTTGCTCGCCTAGGTTTTACCGTTCTTTTGTTCCCCATCGTGATTTTTTTTTAAACGCCAGGCCCTTCATACCCGTTGGGAAGATGAGTGGACGACTATGCGTGGGAACAAGCTTCGGGCAGTTAAACCCCTTCCGGTTCCCTGGGCAACTTCTGCCAGGGTTTCCAGGCGAGAAGAAATTATTTTACCTCGTCTACGTATCGGACACTGTCATGTTAGCCATGGTCACTTGTTCCGTGACGAACCCGCACCTCTGTGTGCCCACTGTGACGTACCCCTAACGGTACGTCACATTTTAACTGAATGTCGGTTTTTAGCCCCATTACGTGCCAGTCTGTCGCTGCCAGCCACTCTTTGTGCCGTATTGGCAGACAGCGAACATACTGTGGAAAGCGTGCTTGCTTTTATCCGGCAGAGTGGGTTTTGGCGCCTGCTCTGACCCGTTTGAGGCACCTTTTGGTTCTCATTTTATTCCACTTATTTTATCCTTTGCGTTTTTCAGTCCCCGACTTCTGCTTTTAGTCTTCTATGGTTCAGTTTTTAGCCTTTTATTGGAACTGTGTTTTACCTGGTTTTACGGTTTTAGTGAGTTTTTAGCTGTGTAGACATTTTACCGTTTCCAGGGTGCTGATAACGTCAGCAGCTGTGCGCCCTTAATCCGCAATTCTACTACTACCCCGGAAAACCCCTTATCCAGGCAACTCACCCTAACCGAGATTCGAATTCGGAACCTCGTTAACGTGAGACATATTCGCTGCCAGAGGCGGGCGAAAAATATTTCGTACATTCTTACCAATTACAAGAAACTGTGCAAAGTTAACTGCAAATGGAGAGGAATTTACGAGCTTTGTCGAAAATTATATTATAGTTCCATTCTGGGAACTGCCTCTTGTCGTTCAGAGCAGAATCGTGCATCATATATACAGCCTTAGGGGAAAAGTAAAAAAAAAAAAAAAAAAAAAAAAAAAAAAAAAAAAAAAAAAAAAAAAATAAAAGAAAGAAACTGAGCAGTTGCGAAACAAAATTGGATCTGGAAAACATCGGAAGAATTCCATGACGTTGTACTCCTAATACGAGTATTTGCTTTAGGAACGTAGAGATCATGCCATAGTCAAGATTCGTTGGCCTACTGAAAATTGTGTGAAAGTGTGAAAGAAAGTGTGAAAGCTAGTGTGAAAGAACAATTTATTTTTTAATATACGCTTTGATACCACTTTGGCTTCATTTCAAAGTTACCGATAGTAAGGGAGGTGCTTCACGGTTTGGTCGTATGCATGGTCGCAGAGTGGTAAAGCGCATGTCTCCTAAGTAGACCAACAGGACTTCGAATACTTGATGTGCATGTTTCTTTCTAATATTGTGACTTTAACAGCAACGCCTTATGATTTTCTTCAGAAGATAATTAGATATTATTTCAAACGCATTCATTTATAAATACGGAAATAATATTCTTTTTTTCAAAATAAATGCAATGTTACTAGAACTTTCTTAATAATAAGCACCCGGACTTATTCGTCTGTTATGAATGGTGCTGGCAAACAATTCGAAGTGTCCTCTCGTAAAAATTTACCAGCCATTTGGTGATGCCCCGCAGAATGAGGGCAATAATAGAAGCAGAGGTTTCACACACCAAATATTAAGCTAATTTCCATGTTATTTGATTTTACATGTAAGAACTGAACATTTCAGTTAGTTTAGAAGACAGAGTAGAGTGTTTCGGTTTTTATGTATGAGCATAAATGCCATAAACCTTAGCAATTGAAAGTTAAACTCTTTAGAATGTGCGTAATGACTTCTCGTATTTCTACAATAGAAAACATCAGATTGATGTCTGGGATTCGAATCTTTGTAGATTTAGCTCCTACATCTTGTCTACAAGCACTTCCCGTAGGGAGGGGATCCGTCCCCTTCAAGTGCCGTGGTGCGGCGCTGTGGAACCTTAGCACTCGTGGTACCTCTGACGTTACGAGCGGAACCTCGGGCCGAATATTGGAGCCCCTCCCGAAAGGAAGTTGTTCGGATTGGGTTGGACTCGCGGGGGCAGTATGTTCCCGACATCCGCGGGAGGTCACGTACCTCCGGCCAGGCCTCGGCCGCCCAGATGGGGTAGCTGTTTGTCTAAAATGTCTCGGGTACTAGCCTTCAGAGCTCATAGAAGGTATGCTAGATCACCAGGCGGCCCCACGAAGGTTTTTGGTAGTCTTCCCTCCGGGGTTGACGCGCGTATGTGGCGTATCCACTTCCATCCCGTCTTGACGTTGTTGTCGATGGGGGGGAGGGCTTTTTAAGAAATCAGGTATTGCTCTGTGGGGAAAAAACCCGGAGTTTACATCACTTCCGGTTGAAGGAGGCCATAACTGTCTATAACCACTCGGCTATCAGTGCCCATATAGCAATATAGGCTTAATTATGAGAGGATTCGGTAGAACGAAACTAAAGAGACGCGTTCCGTGGCACCATTGTAAACCGGTGGTGGAAGCCATGTGGACTTAAAAAGTATACGCTTCTAGAGTCTGCTCCTTCTTTTGTCAAATATATCTATCTGTGTGTGTTTCTATGTAATTGAAATATCTTAAACATATCGTATTTGAATTGAAACCATTGGAGCTATTTTTGAAAGCAAATGAAGTAATTAAGTACTTTTAATTTGGAAGAGGGTGTGATTTATCAAAAGAAAATTGTGTGTCGCATTTTTTAAAAATGATGTATATAAATATCAAGTTTGGTATTTATGTCACATCTCGATTTTAACTTGCGCTGTTCATATACATAAACCATTTCCAAATATGCAACTCTTGATGGTAGAATTTCAAAGTGCTTATTTGCTATGACATCGTAATATATGTCCTTCCTATAATATTACTGTAATGCATTAATTCTAATCAGACTCCCCTAGGTATATAAGTGATTCTTTTCTCACTCCCTCACTATGGGAAACGTTTTAATATAACCAAAAATTAACCACTATGAGGCTGACAATAAAATGAAAATTAGGAAGAGGTTCATGTTTGTGTCCAGCAAACTTATAGTGTAAAACAGAAACGAACATTTGATTAGATAATATGGTATGTAGATGTGCGAGGGCATAAATAATGCACGAACCAGCGCAGTGATCCGGATAAAGGTAAAACAATAAGTTTAGGATGCATCAAATATCAAAGTACGAGTAAGTCTGTGTCAATACAGTTCATATTGAAAGAGTTAAGAGCTAACTGTAACTGTTATGTATTGATGTAAAATAACTGCAATGCTTTAAACATTAAAACAAAAAATAATCGTTAACCCAATGTATCTGCAACAGTTACCCAAAAGCAACTCTTACATACAAATTACGGAGTTCCAAATCTCCCAAAATTTCACCCTATCGAACGGTCAGTCTCATATTGTAACGTCGTGAGAGAAGAGTTCAGCAAACTCGGACTTGATTCAGCACCTGTCAAGATGCGATGTGCTCAAAATTACTTCTTAATCCCGTCTGTCTTTAAATTCACCTGCAGCAGCATCGAGTGAGCCGACGAGGTAGGTGGCAGCGGCGGCAAGAATTTGAGGGAGGTACCAAACGCAACCTGCCTGCCACGTTCTGAATGTTGCACCTGCTACACTTGTTTACAAAACCTGGGACGACCGCAAAGGGCTAAAAAACAAAATGATATATACCGACCACTTTCCCCTCCTCCCGGTTTTTGGATTAATGGAGTGGCATTTGAGTTTCCGTTTCTTCGCCGTCTTTTGTTCCATGTGCGAACACGTATCTTTTACTATTCGCTTCGTCTGGTCACTTCTTCCGCGACTGGATATCGTTTAAATGAGTAGAAGGTCAATGACCTCTGCAACATTTACTGCAGATCATCATGTACATCACTGGAGTAGCATTCGGCATGTTTCCTATCAAACTTTTGTAGTTTATAATCTCTTCCTAGGGCGCCCAATATAATATTATAGGTTACTTGTGTACTATTTTGGGTATTTGAAATTCATTCTAGCATTTGTCTATTAAGTTTTACTTATTATACTAATAATGTCAAGTTCTGTATAACCAAAAGTTATTATTACATTCGATTTTCTGGCAACGCTTTTAAAATGAGAATCATATGACCATTTAAGCCCTATCCTGTCAATGTTATAATTGCTAAATTAAGGTGCACTTTTCTCTGGAACTACTACAGATGCCAATGTTAAATTTTACAGTTGTTTTTGATGTGCATCTAGTTGTTTGATATAAGTTTCACTATTATTCATTTTTCAATTGTTTTCTATAATTTTTATTTAATTTACTATACAGAAAAAGCAATTTAAAAAAATATATTCCACTGATCAACACAAAACTATATCCTCAACTTTGTTACAGTGTGCTTGATATTTGTTTAAAATTTGAGACGTTTATCTTTTATTTATTTTAAGAAAACTGTACCTTTGTAACAGAAACTGTATTTTACAGGAATATTAAAATGAAGGCAACAATTAAAGAAAAACTCACTTTTAAAATTTATGTTTACTATTTTTCCCTTGCACAAAACTTAACGAGATCCTGGCCGCGCCGTGGCTCAGTGGTTAGACCGCTTGGCTCTCACCAAGGCAGCCTGGGTTCGATCCCAAGCGACCGCAAAGTGAGATTTTTGGTGGACAACACGGCGCTGGGGCGGATTTTCTCCGGGATCTCCGGTTTCCCCCGCCATCTCATTCCACCGGTGCTCCATCTTCATCTCATGTATCATCAGTGTCATCGCCTGCGGTGCCGTATGTAGTAAAAGTGGGCGTTAAACACTACACATTCATTCATTACGAGATCCTGACGTTGGTGAATAACGCTACCATAGCCGGACAGCAAATTCACTTCCTTTGGATCAGAGAGCCTGTCGTAATTCGATACAATGAAGTCGCCGATCGCCTGGCAAAAGAGGCATCCAACTGCCCTACACGGATTACTTCCCGGTCCTTCGGCGTGACGCCTATTGCCGCTGGAATGATGCCTGGATTCGTTCAGAGTCCGTCAAAGGCAAACACTACGCTGCCGTTCAGACGCATCTATCCACGACCCCTTGGTTCTCCAGCTTCCGGATTGCACGTCGACATCTCACCTCCATCTTTAGAATACGTCTTGGTCATGGATGTTACCCTGCGCGTCTACACCGACTACGTCTCATCGATTCCCCTTTATATCCTGATGACCCAGGCGAAACCGCTGACCTCAATCATCTCCGGTTCAGTTGATCTCGCTACCGAGCCCACGTTCTTCTTTCTTCTGCCGCCCACTTCAACAGTCTGTTCCTTTATCCGCTAGCGTCAACACCATATTACAGTTTTGCCACAAACCTGTATACCAAGCTCTTCTGCAATTTCTTCAAGAAAGTGATCTACAGATCTAGTCTCCTCCCATCCTCTTAATTTTCCTTACATTAGTTTTCTTATTTTTCCCCTTGATGGTCATATGGGATTTTACCGAAGGCCCGAAAAAAAGAGCATCGGCCATCTTAGCAGTAGTAGAACCAAATGCTACAGCGCAACTTCCCCTATAAAATGAGCCAAGTTTCATCTCTTTAACCCAATTGATTGAAAAGTTACGATTTTTTCTGAAATGATAAAAATGAGGGTCAGATGCAGCAGAATTTTCAAAAATACACAAAAAAATGTATGTAATGTTGCGGCATACCCGCATGTCAGATTTCAATTGGTTGGTGTTTACTTTTGATTTGGGTTCTAATTGGAGCTATGAGATCTCTTGTCCTCAGGTGAATGGTTGTAGGAAATGGATTTGTTGTTTGTTGGCTGCTCAGTTGTCTCAATAATACACTGGTTCGTTGCAAAAAATGATTTAATTTAATTCTCACTAAGTTCGTTGATTCAGATTGATTTGTAGCGGTGACCACCTGTTACTAAACTTCCTAACAGAATTCTCTTAATTCTTTATACGGCGAATACTTTGCTATTATAAACTTCTTCTGCTGCTTCTCTCACGCTGGTTGCGTTATTCTTGACTTCCCTACATTTCGGACTTAGAAATCTTTACTACCTCTTCTTCACGCGCACTAACACGTCTTTCCCCTCGTAGTATGACTGTTGAAGTGATCTTTCGTCTACTCTGCGATTCAGTTCGTACTTTATTCTGATCCCCACTCTAACCCTTATCACATGACCAAAATAACTCACCCTTCTCCCCATCTCTCAAATCTTACATTATTATTGGTTTCTCATTTTATTTCGATTTTTCTTTATTGGTTAGCAAAACTCATCGAACTCATTGACGTTACATCCCACCGTGAGTTGGGTCACGCCTACCCTGGGCTCTTTGTAACGGTATACATCGTTATCACCTCAGCAAAGTAAATCCTTTTAGGTCTTACGCTTGACCGCATCTTGAAAACCTTATTGTTCCTACACATTTTTGGTTATAGTTCTCAGACATTGAACCTTTCCTTAAACAAAGAGGCTAACGGTCACCTCTTCCTGTCTCCCCGACTTGTGTTCAGATTTTACAGAAATATTTTCTCTCCCTTACATGGATTCTAGCATGTTAGTTGTCTTAAATTATATTCTTCCCATCTTATTCTTAATTAAACCGCTATTTTAATCATTACTCTAATTTCATTCTAATTTCATATTAATATAACAATATTTTATATTAGTTTAGCAAAGCATTTTTATTAATTTATCTTCTTTTTTAATTCTCGTGATTTCGATTAATTCGCCACCTCCTAATCGCTGTCTGATACTGCGGTTACAATGTGTCCATAACACTAAACTATATATCAAAATTATAACTATCAACACTATATATATATATAAAATGCCAACCCAATTGATCTATAGGTATCCCGTTAACCCCGAACGAAGGATTAGGCATGTGATTAAGATATCTTCCGATACTTTTCGCATTTCCATCTAATATTTCTAAAATTTTTCAATCTCGTTCTATTTTATACTTCACTAAATTAGCCATATTCATATGCGTTAAAAAGCTTGTATTCCAATTAATTTAAAACAAGCATAATTTAACAAAAAGGCATTCATGTAGCCTTCTCTATCGACTTTAATAAACTATTACTAAATAAATTACATTGTGCATTTATGTTAATCCAGATACCCATTTGCACAATTAGGGGAGATGCCTCCAGTACCGCACGGTATCAGTATCTCGTAGTTGCCGATAGATTGTAGAAGCTCATGGTGTGTATTTAGTCAAACAACTACCTTTGTTACCAACGGAAAGTTTTCCCTCCTGTTTGACCGTTGAATCAGAAGTTATTGTTCAGAGAAGTCGTGTAGTGAACTGGAGCTGGGCTGTTCATAACTTGCTGACATTGCTGCTGCCTTGTCCGGTGAAGAACTAATTAAGTGTTTGTACTCATATTATTTGGTATTAAGTATACTACACAAACACAAAATACAGTGTCGGTTTAAAAGAATCGGGCCGTGCTATGAAGTTATATGTACGTGCGTGTGTGTTGCTCAGTACCGTACGATAGCAATTTTCCCAGTACCGTACGCGAAGGTATATTTTTGTCTCCTGAACTTGCACTGACATTAGATTAATTTTTGTTTATAGGTATTCCTGTCAACATGGAGGCCAAAAAGAATGGAAAATGGTTAGAATAAAATATGAAACAAGCAATAAAGAATGTGATAGAAAGATCAATGTGCCTGGTAGTTGCAATATATATTGCTGAAACATTAACATCGACTCTGTATAAGTTAATGTTGCAGAAAAGGGCACAAAAACAGAAGAAAAAACCAGCAGCAAAGGGACGCAAGACTAACACTAATAAAATTATAAATAGAGAAGAACCTACCTCTAAATCTGTGCCAACAGAAACTGGAAATAGTGAAGTGCATTAGAAGACTAAAAGAAAATTAACTTTTGGAACAAAAAGCAATGTCGATTGAAGTGTTCTAACTGAGTGTATCATTAGCTTAGAAATCACAAACAAGGCTTAGGTTCAGCGTGTATTGTGCTGATCACTGTGTTTAGAAATGTTTCATTAGTTCTAAGACATTTTAATTTCGTTGTGATAATCTCTGGAGAACGTTTTGAAAAATATGTTATCATGTTACCGTGTTCGGCTTTTATCTCAAAAATACAAGAATAATTATCTTGTGATTTATTACGCAGTTCCGCTTCCTTTATTTAGAAATATGTATTTATTTACGTCTGTCCGGTACTGGGAAACACTTTTTGAGATGCGCAATTATCACTAATATTTGCTTTAGCTTTTAACAGTCAACATGACTCTCATTCATGAATGTTCATTACTAATGCTGCTTCTGTGTGTTATTGGCTTCATGATAATAGTAACACGCTAATTGTCCTGCATTGCACGTTCTTTAAATTTTGAAAAAACCTTAGGTGTGCGATACTGGGCGCATATCCCCTAACTGTATCACACATTTATTAGCAAATGATTGCAAATGGCAGATTTGAGTAAAATTAAAACTTTTTAAGACCTAGCTGCTGTGTAATCTTTTTGAAATTCTGTTTTCTTTGCATCGCCAGGACAACAAAACAAACGAATGACGCTTTCCTTTTGAAAAAAAGGTATAGGTAGTGTGATTCATATGAACCTGAACTATTTCAATAGGCCATAACATTTGAACCAATAATGGGACACACGTGCAACTTTGGGAGAATATAATACACAATTGGAAGATTCCATTACACGTTTACATCTTAGAGAAAATGCTGGAAGTGTCCTCCACCAGCATCTATATATGTTTGCACTCGTCTTACCATATTCTCTGAAGATTGCCGGAGAGTATCCTCACCAATGTTACTTATTTCAGTTCGAATAATTTCCTTGAGAACATCAATTGTCTGTGGCCTATTCTTGTATACTGTATCTTTACATACCCCCACAAGAGGGGTATGTAAGGTGAGGTGAGATTAGGTTAGGTCAGAGGATCTGGGTGGCCGCAGACCTTTTGAGATTATTCGATTACCAAAACAACTGGTTACAAGTTCCATGGCGTCATTAGATGTATGGTACGTTGCTCCATCTTGCTGGAAATAACCTTCTCTCAATTCGATATTATCTGATCCACAAATGTATTGAAGAAACATATATAAACTTCAGTGTCTACAGTCGTATCAAAGAAAATTAAGATATTTAAGACAGTCAACTCTCATCAATTATCAGTGTTGACAACTCTCCCAGAGCCACTGACGTCATTAAAACAAATTTCCACATTCTACGATACCATGGCCTACTGAATTGGTTCAGATTTATATCTATCGCACTGAATAAACAAAGCAATACATCAGAAATATTTAACTAAATATTATTTAAATAGCTGTAATTATAAATCTAAATCTTTGTGTATAAATAGGACTTAGGTTTTACTTTTTCCGCCACGTACGTAATAGGTACAAAAGGTACTGTACTCAACTGAAAATGTTGATATACAGCTTCCACTGGAAATGCAGGTTTTCAAACTCCCTGGAACCAAAAACTGCATTTCTTGAAAAAGCTTCTTTGTGCATGTCTATGATACTGAAAACAGATTAACTCAAAAAGGAACAGTTGTTAAAACAGCATCTTCCAAGGATGCGACAGCAAGATTTTTAGATTCCTCCCCCACTCTAAACTACCTTTTTGCATGGAAAACTTTGGAAATGCTAGTTTACTCTTTAACTTTTGTTCAAAGGCTTTTATCAAGCTTAGGTTCTTTTATGTGCCGTAAATTTACGATATGGCACCACTGGCTTTAGTTGTCTTCCGAAGAAAGCTATGCTAACGATTTTTAGGCCTGAAAAAAATCCATCGGTCCTCGCCGGTTCTGAACCCACGTTTTCGGGTATGAAAATTCCTGTTTATGGGAATAAACATATTTTAGGAGATCTCTGATTGTCCCATAATTACAGACATCAATTTATCTCCTTCTTCTTCACTCCAAGGGCTAGGCAATGCTGCCTGTTCTGGCTTAAAACATGTCTGACCATCGTTTTCGTGGTTTTCCCGGATGTCTCTTTCCTCTAGGTTTATAGTTTATAACTGTTCTTGGGATCCTATCTCTCGGCATTCTCTCAATATGTTCTCCCCATTCACTTCTATAATTTATTATTTTTTCTTCTCAAGAACTTATTTCCAAATCTTCTCTTATTTCTTCATTTGTAATTTTATCTAAAAGAGTACATCCTTTTACTGCTCTTAAAAATCTCAATTCGGCAGCCTGTATCTTGTTTTTGTCTGCTTTGATAATGTCCATGTTTCAGAACAAAGAGAAAAGCAGGCCCAGCCATTACTTTATAAAATTTCATCCGAGTTTCTTTTCTGGTTTTAGTTTTTAGGCTTCTATTTATTACGCCGCATGTTTGTTGAAACATTGGTAATTTATTTTTAAAATCATGTTCATATTTATAACGGACATATGTCCCAAATATTTAAAATCCGTAACTTGCTCTAAGATAATATCATCAATCACTATTTTGGTTCTAATAGTGTCTTTACCTCGAAACGCCATTGTTTTTGTTTTATTTGTGGAAAATTTGAAATTATATTTCTTACATAACTTCTGTAAAATATGTACTGTTCTTTGCAGCTCGTCTTCAGTTCTGCTTATAATTATTTGGTCATCCGCAAATAGCATCGTCTTAAGAATAAAATTTGGTGTAAGATGAATGTCTCCGTTAATCTTAAACATCCACTCTCTAATCAGATCATCTATATAAATTATGAATAAGATAGGAGACAAAGTGCAACCCTGTCTTACACATTTATTTGTATGTATCCATTTACTATACATTCCATTTCCAATATGTATGCTGACTGTTGTATCCTTATATATAGATTTTAGAACTTTAATGAGATCTAAGGTATGAAACTACGGAGTAAAATGTGTTACAGGCTGGTGTCCTCTTCCACACATACATTTTGCTATCGTATGTTCACCGGAAGCAAAAATGTAGTGTTGGGGAGATAAGGCACCTTCGAGGGGGGGGGGGAAGGAGGAGTTAGGAAGAGGTAGTTGCTACTTAACATTTCTATTTCCACATAGGTATCAAAATTTTAACCAAAATTCATAATATGTTAATTGTTATATTTCTTAGAGAAATGATATTGTATTTTCCTAATGGTATAACCTCAAACATCAAACATCAATACTATATTGTACTATATGCCCACGACAAGAAGGCTAGAGGGGAATGAAGGAGAGAGGAGCTTGAACTGTTTATCTGCTTCGGTAACAGATCTGTTTACTACGAAATGAGTGTATGAAAGTGCATATGAGTTACCCATGCTGCCAGATCTAATGTTTATTGCAGTAAATGCAGTAATAGGTATTATGTATGGCTAAGTTATGTGACAACACTTGTGTATTTTAAACGAAACTTCCATCCTTGTCATACTAGGAACATGAGCATAAACACCGTTGGGACAGCAAAAGTGATTACGCTACACGTTTTTTTAGCTTGCATTCTTGTCGTTGGTCTACAGTATATTATTACCTTCTGGCTCAGAATAATATCTTATAAAAATTACTGTATAACGCACTCTAACTTCAGCATATAGATTATCTCAACGGTTTTCGCTATTAATGTGGTTTCTACTGGAGCCCGAAGCCTATGATATTTAAAGACTTATATAATCCCTGAAATGACTTGCCTTCAGAACTTGATCCTTCTGGAAAGTTTGCTAATCAATTCATTTATAGGATGAAATAATGTTTTTTTTCTTCTTTTCATTTAACATATTCAAAGAAGCTACTAGATCGTGCGATCTTTCATCGTTTCGTAGATTTGTAGGTAAGGGGTGAGGAGGGATGAACGTCTTTTGTCTTATACTTAGACATCCCACTTGTAACTATTTGCCTTTTGCCTCGTATGCTCTAAATGTCACATTGACCTCCTCTGAGTCGAGAGCACGAAGCAGTACCTTAAATGACTGCAGTATCTCTCTATTTCTTAAGTAATGGAGAAAAAAGAGCACAAATGGGTTATGATGGAAGCGTGATAGGGATTCCTAAGTGGTTATAATGATATTAATATCTCTAAAAATACATTTTCCAAAGCATACTGTTTTAACGTGGTTTATACTCTCTGAAGTATTTTTGAATATATTCATTCCAGTGCTGTAAAATAGCTTGGCTTGAACCAGTGCCAGGAAAAACAAAACACTCCTGTGGTGGTCAACCCGTTCCCCTTGCACTTTATGGCTTTACTTTTGTCTTATTTTTAGACCTAAGCAACGAGAATAAAGATCACACGCCGTAACGAATTCAGCTGAACGAGTGGTGAAGAGCTCCAATTTGGAAGCTATTGTTTCAATTTTTTCTTGACAGCTTCTGAAGCAGTCTCCACCTCCCATTATTGTCTGTGTTGTTCACCGTGTGGGGCAGCACATAGAAGCGAATGGGTTTTGAGGGCATATAATTTTGAATAACACATCTTTTCCAAACGTGAGCACGTCCGTCCTTCAGGCCATCTCCACCCTCACCAAATATTCATCTACACCATCGTTTCTACCCCACACAGCAGAAGGTGTTTTCACTTAGATGTATATCAGCCTCCCTTAGATTTTAAGGATACCCACATAAGACACTTCTAAAATCAGTCTATTTCATTTTAAGTATTATAAGTAATTCAAATTTCACACGTTGGTATGTGCACCAAATTTCGTGTCCTTTTTTATAATTTGAACAGATATCATTTCTTTTTAACTTCCCTACCAAGTTATACACATAAAGTAGAAGATATTGCACTTGGCCCGAAAATGCTATTCGAAATTTGATCTGAAACACACGTTTTAAAATTTAATAAAAATGAGGCAGTTTTACAAAAAGACTGTAGGTATATTTGTGTATGCTGTGTAAAATATAACTTCTGAAAAATTAATTTCTCGATTTTCACTAAAATTTTAAGATATTTTCTTGAAAAATCGAATGTATATCTTGAATTTATTGTGAATAGCCTCGAAGCCCACTAGATTCTTAGTGGCCTGTGTAATTGGTAAACTGTAAGAGATAGCAAAAAATCTTACAAAAAATCTCTTTGAAGCACATACGGTCTCTTTTAAGGAGATCGCCACTTATAAGATGTTTATTTCCTAATAATAATTTCAATTTTTAAATACTTACATTTCTAAAATGTGAAGTAGTTATGTGTCGCTACCCCCTCCTTTCAGAGAGTCCTGCTAGAGAAATGAATTTCAGTCATTAGATATTGACAAGCCCTTAAAAGTCAACTACTGAGTTGACTGTTGACTGATAATGCTTCCCTCATTATCCACACATCTTCACGTGAAATTCAAGCATTTGTGCAAATGTATTAGGTTGTCTTAGAAGTAATGTCGATTCTTTTTCTGGAAAATTTATTGGTTTTCTTCGGCTTGGCAATGCAGAATCCTATGGCTAATATGGCGTACATTGCAAGCACGTATCAGCCTTCAGTTGACAATAAACAATCGCAAATGAAAATAACAAATGAAAGATTATAAAGCCACTGCCGCAGTTCGAATAATATGTGAAGTGGAAGAAGTTGTCGTTAGTGAACGTGTGGTACAACGATGGTTCCAACGTTTCAACAATGGAGACGAGATTTACCACTTTCTGGATGACTTAAAATATAAAATATGAGTATATACGCCAAGTTTTGCGAGAAAATCCGCAAGAAGATGCCCATAGGCGCTCAGGAGAACTTCGTTCATCAAAGGTTACCATACATCACCACATGAAGGCACTTGGAAAATCCTACAAAAGCTGTAGATCTGTGCATCATGAACTGACACCACAACAGGCTGAACGTCGAATGGATATCTGACGTCACCTTATCCGTAATCCCATGTATGATAGATCCGTCATGAGATAAAGAGGTGGGTATATCACCGAAATCCTGATGGCCCGAAACAGGCTTTATTCTCGCCAAGCTGCCAAAGTCACCGTTAAAAAATCAGTTCGGTCCCAAAGTAATATTGTGTGTCTGGTGGAATTTTGAAGGTGTCATTCACTAGGATTGTGTCCCAAACGAGTGGGCGATTTATGTGGATCTTTATTCTCAACATCTGCAACGGTTTCATGAAATTTTGAGACCTAGATACCCAGAATTAGTTAACCGAAATAGAGTTTTATTGCAACAGGACTATGCAACACCCTATACTGCACGAACAACCATCGAAAAAACAGGAATTTAGAGGAATCAAACTGCTACCACACCCAGCATACATCCCTGAACTTGCACCATTAGCTTATCATATTTTTCAATCCATGGTCAATTTTCTACGTGGAAGAAATCTTGTCAACTTTGTAGCAGTGCAAGTGGGCGTCACCAAATTCTTTGCAGCAAAACCAGAGACTGGTACCATCGTGGGATAATAATCCTCACTGAACGATGGCTCAAGAGCACAGAATCTAATGGTCTATAGCACGAAAATCAGTTAATTGCTTGTCAGAACACATTTCAATTAATTAATTAGAGCTAACTGAAAAATTCAATGCCATGGCCGGGATTTGAACCACGGATCTACTACTTTCCGTCCAGTTGCTCTACCCCTTGAGCTACCGTGGTCTACGTGCCTTCCTGACATTAAATTCTCCAATTGACTCATATTTCCCGGTAGACCACTTAGGGTTCTCATATTTGAGACAACCACTTGTGGCGACTTACTATTGTAATTCAAGAGGTCCCGAGTTCGAATCTCGGTTAGGATGAGTTGTCTGGATAAGGTTTTTCCGGGGTTTTCCCTTATCCTGGTAGTCGAATGTCAGATAACTCTAAGCTCCATGGACTCCGAACTCATTTCAGCATCATTTCACCCATTTCATTCATCGTCCGATATGACTTAACGTTGAAGGACGAAAATTACACATCACACACACACACACACACACACACACACACACACACACACACACACACACACACACACACTTACTATTGTAAGTACTTAATTACCAGGATTTTTATCGTAGATTATTTTTAATGTAAATTTATATTGAGGAATTAATCCTTAAATAATTAAAACTTTTAAATGCATTACTCCGGTATATGGGCGATTTTTAATTCAATGACATGGCCGGGATTTGAACCACGGATCTACTGGATTCCGTCCAGTTGCTCTACCTCTTGAGCTACCATGGTCAACGTGCCTTCCTGACATTAAATTCTCCAATTGACTCATCATATTTCCCGGTATTTCAATTGCTTGTTTTTAACTGCTTTCTTAAAAAACAACATTACTTATTAGAGAGTAACTGTAATATTTAAAAATGTTATGCTTTATCTAGTAGCTTTCAAATGAGCAAAACTATTTTAAACAAATATGTTCATTTTTGAGGTGAATATTTTGTAGATTTCTGCTTTAGCCACCCATTTAAGATATACAATTCAATATATCAGAGCTGTTATATAATTAATTGTATACATTATATGCTTAGGGCTATTACGAGTATTAGGGACAATTTACAGCAAGATTTATGCTAGTGTATTTTTATATACCATGTTTACTATATAGCTTTGGTTGGTCCTTGAAGAAATGCTGAAACATCGTAAGACACAATATTTTACAAGTCTCTCCCTCCACCCTGTTTCTCTCTCTCCTCTCTCTCTCTCTCTCTCTCTCTCTCTCTCTCTCTCTCTCTCTCTCTCTCTTTCTTTCTTTCACATTTGTCACTGAAACTATTCAACCTGCTAAAAACAAGGCCTCGTCCTGAAGGTGTGAAATGACTACAGGCCAGTTATCTCAATTGGAATGTCCACAAGGTTCAGTCAGAATCAAACAACTGGCGCACCCATTTCGGCAGGTCGTTAGCATTTGTTTCTCTCGCCTGTTAATGTCAGTGAAGCATTAGGGTGATGAACGACAGATACACTTTGGCAATGACTTTACATCTGAATCAAGACCATTCTCCAATTAGACCTGGAGAAATTTAAGAGCCACGTGTATGTAATTATCTCCTAGTTACAACTCGCATTACACGGTGGAGATAGCGTAACAACGAGTTAGCAGTGACATTAAACCTCGTTAGGAGACTTCTCATCTAATTTCAACTGCTTGGAATAAACATGCAAGACAGCAGGTAACAATTAGCTGCAAAGAAATGGAGGAGACTGGATAATAATCTAGGCACAATAAAAGTGTGCATCGCCGTCTTGAATATCTTAACCGAGTACAACAAATGTTCCAAGTTGCTTCTACCCAGGTGCTATAACAGGGATGAACATACGCTTCCAATATTGTACGACGGCTCTTCTTTAAAGAATGACCCCAATTTTTTTTTTTTTTTTTTTTTTTTTTTTTTTTTGACAACGTACCTTTACTCACCCTTGTAATTTTGATTGTCCTCAAAACAGTCTCCCCTGAATGCGATGCACTTGTCCCAGCGTTTCTGCCAGTCTTGAAAGTCAAGCTGGAAACCATTTTTGGAGAGATCCTTCAAAAATGTCTCCGCAGCCTTCACCACTGCTTCTGATGATGGATAATGCCTCCCACGAAGGCATTCCTTCAAGTTAGGGAATAGAAAAGAGTCATATGGGGCTGAATCCGGACTATAAGGAGGGTGAGGGATGATGTTTGCAAGATATTCAACAACACTGGCAATATTGCACCGCGCATTATCGTGGTACAGCTTCCAGTCTGCTTCACATAAATGTGGTCTTTTGCGCCTGATATGGTCCTGCATTGTTTTCAGGACATCCCTGTAGTATTGTGCAGTTACTGATGTGTGTGCAGGTATAATACGCTGATAGACCATTCCTTGAATATCAAAGAATGAGATGACCATAACTTTCCCAGCAGAAGAAACCACTTTTGCTTTTTTGGGAGTAGCTGATGAAGGAGATTTCTACACTGAGCTTTGCTGTTTGCTCTCAGGATCAAAATGATGTAGCCAAGTTTCATCAGCAGTGATTACGTTTGAAAGAATTTCCGAATCTTCCTCTAATATCAAGCTTAACTGCATGCAGAAGTGCAAGCGAATGTCCTTTTGTTCGGGAATCAAGAGTCTTGGAATCCATCGCGCACAAACACGTCTCATGTGTAATGTTCACCCATTGAAATGTTCATTATTTCAAAAAGTGATCTTAAGGTATTTCGTCGATCCTCTCTCACAATGGCAGCAGTGTTGATGTTTCCTTCCGTAAGAGCAGTAACTGGAGCACCGAGTCCACCTTCGTTTGAAATTGATTTTCTCCCCTCTTTAAACATTTTAAACCACCTTCGAGCTCTGCTATAGGGAAGAACAGACTCCATAGGCTTCCTGTAACAATGTACAGGCCTCAACTGAAGATTTGTTGAGACGAAAGCAGAATTTCAAAGCAGCATATTGTTCCTCCCGTGTTACCTCCATTGCAGCGGTAGGCAATACTGAAAATGTCTGAATTTGCCTGGTTCTCACAGGCGTTAACCAGGAGTACCAACAATGAAACTACTGCGGCGTGTGTTTCACATTAAGCTAACAGAATATAATAAGATTGAATTTTTGTGCGAAAAATTATGACCATAAATAAATTATGATCATTCTTTACTGAACAGCCCTCGTACCTCACTGTTTTCAAACTAGCTGCAAACGAAATCTAAGAATAAATTAATATAACCAGAAAATGTTGGTCACATTTCTTACCAAGGACAAATAGATATAGCGACCAACCTGTTCCATTCTTTCCTTCTGTATTTTCCACTTTCCTCTTCCTTCATTACACTGACCTTCTATATTTCCTTTGTTCGTGTGAATGTTCCATTCAGAAGCTAAGTTTAACATATAGAACATGGAAATGGAGCTCATTTACTGCCTGTGATGATATTGGTTCTCCATATACACACGCACACACGCACGCTCGCACACACATCCAGGTTCTATATACACAGAACGTTTGATAAATCTGATAAAAAACAAATAATATGTTCATTCTTTCGTGAAAATGTTACCTTATCTCTCCACATAATCACCTTTGATGGCTATACACTAGGTACAGCTCTTTCATTCCGTCAGAAAAATAGGTTCCGCCAATGTCTGCAAAAATACTCGTTGATGGTGACTATAACTTTTTCATTTGACGAAAATGTTTACTACCAAGCCAGATTTTCAAGTTTTGGAACAGGAAAATAGTCACTTGGGGCTAAATCTGGTGTATAAGCTGGATGAAGGACCAATTCAAAGCCCAACTCATACACTTTCGTCATTGCGATTGCTGATGTCTGCGATGTTGCATTATCCTGGTCGAAGAGCACATTGCTGCGTTTCAATCTCGGTCTCTCTTCAGTCGGCTCATGTTGCAAACGATCTAACAATGAAGCATAATAAGTTCCAATTATGGTTTTGAATTTTTCTAAGTACTCTATGAGGATTATTCCTTGGGCATCCCGAAAAACCGTGGCCATCACCTTACGAGCTGACAAAATGGTCCTTGTCTTCCTTGGTGCACTTTCACCAGTCTTTGTCCATTGTTTGACCGCTGCCTTAACTTTGGTGTGTAATGATGGATCCAAATTTCATCCACGGTCACAAATCGGCGCAATAAGTCTTGCGTACTGTGATTGCCAGTCACTCGGTAAAGGCGTTCTTCCGGATGCGCTGTTCGTCGACTGTGCAATCGTGGCACCTAAGTTTCACATAGCTTTTTCATCGGCAATTTTTCGTACAGTATATCGTAAACTCACTCATTTGAGAAGCCTTCAGCCTCAGCAATCTTACTAATTTGGATTCGGCTGTCTTGCATAACCAGATGGTGGATTTTTTTTTTCCAATTATGTCCTCTGTGGCGTCCGGAGCGCGATTTATCGGTGCTTTCACGACACATTCATCCATAAGTAAGTGGTCTTCAATGTTGGTGCAGAGTCCACATGAACTTCATCCAATTCTGTTTTGACTTGTGTGGCAGACCAACCCTTCAAATGAAAATGTTTAGTAACAGCACGAAACTCTGTTTTTTTCGATTTTCAATCTCAGCTATCACACTGACCAGTTCAGATGGCTGTCAAAAATGAACTGTACATTGTAGCACATTCAATTTTTCTGCATAATCCTCTGAATAATCAAACTTAGCACCCACAAAGTTGCAACAACAAATTTCTATCCCTTCATGGAAATTTACCAGATATATCAAACGATCCTTGTAATACTTCCAGACCACAAGGTGAAATAATCCTGGCTAAAAATAATATTTCTGCTCTCCAACTGGTAACTTAATCAGGATCTCCAGACTTGCAGGCTACCATGTTAGCCCTTCAAACAAAATGTAGTGCTCCTATCTTAATTCTAGCTATGGCCTGATATCTTCTTCTGCACAAAACATATTCCCCATTTCACCATTCATTCCAATTTATCTTGCCAGCATTTTTTCTTCCTTGCACTGTGTCCTTATTATTCAACATCGCACACTTTTAAAAACTGCTTCATTGCTCAAAATATTTCCTCTTTATAATCAAGATTTAAAATATTAATGTACGTTGAAAATTCAAAACAGAACCTTTTAGCCTGCTCTCAGTCCACTTTGGCTTCACCTTGGGGCTCTACCCCATTCGGACCCATAGCTTCTGGTGCGTCTTGTCCATTTATTCAGGTATTCCTACAGGATCTCCTCCTTAGTGACTGAATGAAAAAATATTAATATTGTTCTTGTTATCTCTTTGGTTACTGCTTTCATTCTGTTCAGTTTTTTCCTCTCTCTTTTGTGACATCCTCGTTTCTCAGTGGTCTGTAAACAATAGGAGCCATCTTGGTTTTAATTACATGTCCTTATTTATTTCATAAACATTAAATTAGTTAACAAGGATCTGTGGAGCATGTAATGCTGATCGATCATTGAATAAATTGAAAAAGGGTATTTCTTAACTTCAGTAGGAATTGAAAATTAGATTAGTTAGATCATTATAGAGAATTACAATATGGAATCAAGTATGCGGGACATTGAAGACGCTCAATTACATGAGTATAGAAAGAGAAATAACAAACAGCGATGCAATAAGGAAACACCTTAACTTGTTTAGTCCATATAATCAAAGTATATGTAAAATAATTATGCTCAAGGGATGCCCGTAAACCCCTGCCAAAATAATCCTCAAATATTACATCCTAACAAACTGGGGAGATGGCTCCCGTATGAGAGGTCTAAATTTCCAATCCCGACATGACCGTTATCCCGGATTGCTTTTATCACGTTTCCTCAATCCTCAAAACGGGCAAAGACTTGGAAGGCACCCTAATCTTTAAGCCTGGAATGCTTTACTTCCAAAATTAACTCTCCCTAATATATAATTTCAAATATTCTCATCTTCCAAGGCTGTGGTACCGCATTAATCAAGAAGGGTGTTAAACACCGCTAAAAATCCATAGGATGGAAAGAGAAAAGAAGATTCATGAAGAGATAGATGGACCAGTTACTTTGAGAAGACGAAACAAGCCAAAGGCCTAATCCCTGATGATGATACTAATTTATTAAGTGGCTTTTGGCAGATCACTTAAGGACTGCTCTTCCAAAGGTTGCTGTAAAGTTTGTTTTGCTCTTTTTCCTTATTGCGATACACAGTACTTTCGTAAAATCCCTATTTGTGAACATGAAACAAGGTTTGAGTGGCCCTACAAAAACACCTTAGCTCATTTTTCAACATATCTACATTTCCTGGAGCTCGCATGTTCACAATCGGTATCGTAAGTCATCACAGAACTAGATCTAAAAGAAACGTATCACAAGTACTCACTGATTCAGAAGAAAGTCATTTCACATAACGGTCCTTAATGCCATACCTTAATATCTTTTTTGTTAATCTTCAAAATAGTTATTTTCATTTCTCAAAATAATTATTATATGCACTGCTAAAGTTTTCATGCGTATTTTTAAATATGTTACACGCTATTCCAGTCACACTTCGCGGTCTTAAGAGTAATATGCTGGTTCCTAGTTCACGACGTCGCGGATTCAAAACCGAGGGAAGAAGTGTTTCGGGACTATAAATTCCTTTGGAAAGAAAGTAAAGCCAGTGATTCCGGTCGTACATTTATGGCATGTAAAAGTAACCAAAAGCCCAATAAAGAAGCATCAAAGCAAAACTGGACCGTGTTTCACGCTGATGCTGGAAATAGATACCCTCCGTAGATATTAAATATCTTGAAGATCTCACCAGCATCCGCATCAATCCCAAGGGCAGAGCTGAGAGGTCGTCATCAGTGTTTGCGTAGATATTGTAAGAAACGACACAGAGTTGAAGTTTTTAAACAAGTTTTATTGCTTTAAAACTTAATATTAAATGTTCAAAATATGCTGAACATATAATAATAATCGACTTGTTATGAAACAATTATATTCATAAATTGTAGATTTCGGAAGAAGTTAGAGGGACTGAAGGTTACATAGGTCCGTTCTCGTTGTCAGCCAGACGCGACGTGAGTTGGAGAGACGTGGTCAACGGTTCGGCGCTTTAGTTCAAAATCTGCCCACTGCTTCCAAATCAATACTAATTTATTTATTACCTTTTTACTATTTCGTTCTTATTTTGACTGTTATTTATTACTTATATTCTCATTATTATACATCTCTCTTATCCTCTTATTAATTATAATATATAAATGTCTCATTTAATCTGTCACTACTTTTGCTTTTATTTATTTAATGTGGCGTTATACTGATGACGTCAAATAAAATCTCTTTTGCTGCTAATACCCAATTAATTACAGTATTAATGACAAAAATAGGATGGAGAGTCCATAATTGTGTATGTGCAATTTTATTTTTCCGTATCCAAACATAACATGCCTAGAAGTTACATATGTATACATAAAACTTCTAAGTGGTATATTATATTTTCACGATTATTTCACGTTAAAAAAACAATTGCCAACCTTAGCAATGACAGGAATTATAAGTCAATATTATAATAAAGTTGGTCGGTCAAAATTAGATTCAAAGAATAAAATTATCTAATGAACTCCTTCTATAAATTAGCTAATTAATAATAGTGAAGAAGAAATGCAGAAAAGTGCAAGAGTTTTGAACTCCATTGTACTGCAGCAGTGATCTTTTTCTCTTCCTTGTGGAAGACTTGTGCACCAAGTTCTTGCTACCAACAACTAAACAAGAAGCTGTACTGAAAGACAAAAAAGAAGAAGAGAAATGAAATACCAACAGAATTCAACGTAACCAATGCAATCACCAACCGGAACTTGCCAGGACCGAACAGCAAAATCCGCAGTGAGTAACAAACCTGACAATACATGGATGTCACCACAAATTCTGCAGAACAGATTAACATAAACCATTTTTTTATTTATCCAGATTTATGAACCCTATTTTACACAGTGGTATATTAGGGTTATAGTTGATACATAAAAATATACAATTTTAACAAAAATATTTTAAATACTAGAAGGAAGAAAATATGTTTTAATCTAATGCATATTAATTTAAACTATTTCAAACGTTTAAACACTGAGTTTATAAACATCATGAAGTACTTATACTGTTGTGGCTTCATTAGCAAAGATGTGAGCGGAGCAGAAAATTCAGTTCCTAGAGAGTCTAGCTTGAATATTAATTCTTGTCTTTCTCTCCAGAAAATGGGACAACAGAAAAGGAGATGAACCACAGTTTGAAATTCTTAACCACACATGCACTTGGGGTTAGATGTTAAGTGTAAACGTGATAAGTATTCACCAAATTTACCATGTCCACTTAAAAATTGTGTCAAAACAAAATTTGGTACAAGAGTTTCACAGTTTCCTCTGTCATATACACTAGGGAAAAATAATGTTTCTGTTAAACTTCCATTCGGAGTTGTTAGCCATTGTTGGTTCCATTCTTCAAGAATATGTTGATGTATTATTCTCCTTACAGTAGAAATAGGACATAAAGAGTATGTCACAGGAAGATTGTATTCTGCAGCCTTCTTAGCCAAGCAATCAGCTCTCTCGTTACCTAAAATTCCACTGTGTCCTTTAAGCCATCCCATGCAAATATGTCCTGGATGGTTTTGAAGCAAGGTTCTGATTTCATGTGCTAATGAATTTAAGTTGTATTTGTCATTAATAGCGAGTAGAGCTGATTGAGAATCACTAAGAATACTGGCACTGTTCCCACTAACAGTACACCATTTTATAGCTTCTTTAATTGTTAAGAGCTCCGACTGGAATACAGAACATTAAGGTGACAATTTAAACATGGAATAAGTTAGTTCCGCTTGGTTTTCATAAACAACAAAAGCACATCCTACTGCAGATATATTATCCTCAAATTGGTAACGCGAACCATCTGTATATATGTAATAATCATGAAAATTACGTATTTCCTTTAAACAGGTTACAAAAGTTGATGGGTGTCCTGTTGTGGTAGGATGCTCCGGGATTTGTAGTTTTAAGTGAGACAGATAAGACGCACATTCATGTTCATGTCTTAAATTCATAATAGTTGCTCTTGATAAACCAGTGAGAGCCAAAGGTTCGATGTTAGCTATAATCTGAGCTGCTTCAGTGGAGATTGTACGATATCCTCAAATTATGCGAAGGAGGAATCCCCTTTGAATTTGTGCAAGTTTTTTAACTGCCCATTTTTTATTAAGAACATCCATGAACCATTAACGGAATGAGTGTGACAAGCCATGTGCAAGATTTAGAATTAAGAAATCCTATTCGTAACAAGTTAATTCTCTTTAAAGAACTAGAAGCAATAAGTGCTTTGAATTCGCATGGTTCCACGTGTACATACCCAAAGATGTCAGTAAAATCTATTTCTTTTACTTACACAGCAGGTGTATTCACTTTCCCACCTAGTAGATATATAAAGTACGAAACGCAAACGTACGTGCCTGTCAGCCATTAACGAAACTGATTCAGCCTTAAAATAATCATACTGATTCAAAATAGTCTATCGTCTGGCTCGGCCAGTGACTTCAAGTCGAAAAAGAACAAATTTTAGCTATGGAGCGCCAACACTGCGTTTTTACAATCCGGACCTTAGCTGGCAGCTGCACATAACTTATGTAGATGATTGGTCAAGTAAAAAAAAATGAAGAGAAGAAATTCTCTTCGGCTTTTAATGAATGTTCTTTCGCAATGGGTATAACCAAACAGCCTTTAAACATGAATTTCAATCGCGCAGTTACACGTGAATATGTGCGATAGGCTCTGAATTTGCATTTCTGACGGTCCAGGGTTGTAAGAATACTAAAATATTTATGTTTTTCATTAGCTTTCATGACCTTAAGTCAACAAAAGTCGTGTATGTTTGACTCTTAAACACACTGGAAAGTGGATATTAACAGCGCATGATTACCGCGTAAAAACATTTAAAAACCAATACTTAATATTGTCCCCATTCCTGGAAATTTACTGTTTTAACCTCTGAGAAACACAAAAATGAAAGGAAACCAGGAGTTTGTGATTTATCTGAGCATGTAGAAATCCTAAGAACGTATGCACCTCTTTCTATGTAATATTACCGATTTATCACTATATATAAGTATATATATATGTATAGTTAGCTACATGGTGGCTTTATATTCCATTTATTTTTTCATTTGCATCCCTGGGAGAGAAATAAATCAATTTGGGCTGGCCCCGTAGCTCAGTCGGTAGAGCACCTGCCTGCAGTGCTAGGGGTCCCGGGTTCGATTCCCGTCGGTGGGGGTGGGGATCTTTCTCCGGCCAAGATAGTTCCCCATCTTCCCCAGAGTCTGGAAGTATAAATGCGCGTAATCTAATGACTAAAACCCAACGAATACGAGTTAACACCTTCGGTATGTTCCAAAGTAGAACGGCCGCTGATATGACCATAGCAGTTAAAGGCGAGATATAAATGGAACAAGCAAAAGATATATATATATATATATATATATATATATATATATATATATATATATATAAATAAATAAATGTGGTACCATTAGGTAAATATTTAAGTATTGAAGAATTTTGACAGTGCAGTAGCTCTCTCTCACTTTCCCTCCCTCCCCTCCTCTCTCTCTCTATGTTTATATGTGCAATAGCTCATTGTGGAAAGATATTGTGTGTTTTATTCACACAACCTCTTCTTCTTTACAATTATTCTTACAAACAATTATTTCTCTGGAAATTAATTGTTCTTTCACACTGGCCGGGAAAATACGGCTCAGTTAGAGAATTTAATGTCATATCGGCATGTTGGCCATAGTAGCTCAAAGGCAGAGCTGCTGGACGGAAACCAGAAGATCCGTGGTTCAAATCCCGGCTATGGAATTGAATTTTTCAGTCTGACTCTACGTTTACACAATTTAGCCTACACACGGCCAGTGTGAAAGAACAATTAATTTCCATCAATTGGCCTAATAGTGATTAACTATAAAGCCCGGGCCTTAAAGTACTTACACGATGTAATTCGCCATTAAGGTAGCTGTCTCATGCGTTTATGAGAGCTCCTAGTGGTTTACCGGGAAAAACACGAGTCAGATGGAGAATTTAATGTCTTGTCGACACGTTGGCCATAGTAGCTCAATGGCAGAGCTGCTGGACGGAAGCCAGAAGATCCGTGGTTCAAATCCCGGCTATGGCATTGAATTTTTCAGTCTGACTCTACGTTTCCACAATTATGTTTATTTCATGGTCTCCGAAATGAAATGTGTAGCGCCACAAAGCTCACGTTGCGGTCGCCTGGGATTGAATCATGGCCGCCTTGGTGAGAACCGAGCGGTCTAACCACCCAGCCATGGTGTGGTTTAAGACCTCAAGATAAACATTTTTAGAAACTAATAAGACCTGAAGCTTTCCTGGCGACGAATATGTTCTTCTCAGGAAGCAAGCCAGCTGAAAAGACGAGTAGAAATCAACGTTTCGGGAGCGTACATCTCTTCCATCATCAGGATATTTATTAAATGTTATAACCACAAATGAATCACTGGATATAACACACATATAAACAAAAACAAAACACTATCAATATTCCCATTACTGAACAAAAGGCCGTTTTTAGTAAATAAAATGCCAGGACAGGAGATGGCGTGAGTATATAAAATTAATTGGGTCAAAGAAACGTAATGACTTCATCCAAGTTAAGTTCCTTTGGTACCAAAAACAAACCGCCTTGGTGAGAGATCAGGGAGCCTAAAATGTCTTTCTACATCCATAATGCATCTTGATACAGAATTGTTGACGGAACACAGTAGATGTTCTAGCTACCATAGGTAATTGTAGAGAAATAGTTATTGATTAATGTTTATATAAAGCTATGCACCACACAATTAGTGAATTTGCCCCACAAAGGTGCACGAAATTGTTTTCATTAGTGATTTGTTTATATCATTCGTAAATTTATGCAAGCATAAAATTCTTCACTATTAAATGTTTCAAATGGGAAGAGTTCTTGCCTGTAGCCAATCAGATGCGTTAGAGCCTTCACTGTTGCCACCTCGTTATCCCCACTCTTTTTATATTTCCCTCTCTCTCTCTCGCACACTTCAAGTGTTCGTGCCGCTAGACGTAAGGGAACGCAAACTTAATTTTCCAAAGTTTTATAATAACGCAGTTGTAATCACAATTGAAACATGAGGATACGTATATTACACAAATGTTTTAAATAGTTAGTTTAAATTTAATTGTAGTTTATTAATTACTTATTTTTCTAATCCAAAGAAAATACCAGTGGTGCATCCGTATAGCTGTGAATGTTACTTACGTTAAGAGATAATTCGTCATTGCCAGTGTCTTCAACGTCTGAGTACTGCAAATTTATGATAATAGGTTCCAGAATCTCGTTACGTGCTATTTCTTTCCAAAAGTCGTTTTCTGTTAGTTTATCTTATGTCTCACGCAGTTTTCCCAGTTCTTGTTGTGTTCTTTGTCAATTTCTTCGTGAATAAGTTGTTCAACTACAGTCAGTTCTTCTTCTTTTTCACTTCATGGCATAGGCAATCAAGTGCCTGTTCCGCCCTCGAAGTCCTCCAGCCATCGCTTCCTGGGTCTGCCCACCGATTTCCTACCTTTAGGATGATACTGTAATATTTGTTTTGTAAGTCTATTATCTGTCATTCTTTCAACATGTTCCTTCCACTTTTGTTTGAGATCTTTTAACCTATCATTCATACTAAAAATGTCCAGCTCTTCTCTTATATTTTCATTTCTTATTAAGTCCTTCTTCGTGCATCCTTTCACACTTCTCAAGAATTTCATTTCTGAAGCCTGTATTTTACTCTGTTGCTTTTTAGTTAACGTCCAAGTCTCCCTTCCGTATGTCAGTATAGGTACAGCCATAACTTTGTAGAACTTTAATTTTGTTTCTTTACGTATTTTGTTTCTAAATGTTCTATTTATTGTTCCACACACTCTTTGAAATTTGCATATTTTATTGTGGACATCATATTCCTTGTCATAACTAACATCAGTTCCCAAGTAGTTAAAATGGCTTACCTGTTCAACGCAACGATTATTTATGACTATTTTTGTTCTAATTGACTCTTTCCCAATGAAAGCCATTACCTTTGATTTTATAAAATAAATGTTCATATTATATTGCTTACTAAGTTCACTAAGTTTAAAAATAGATTTTTGCAGGGCAGACACGCTATTTTGTATAATAATTTAGTCGTCAGGAAACAGTAAAATATTCAAAAATCTTTTATTTGGAATTTTACCCTAGGTCGTCAATATAAATACTAAAAAGTGTAGGTGATAAAGTACACCCTTGTCCGACACCCTGATTAGTAAGATTTTTTTTTTGGAAATTTTACCATTGTTTCTCACATTTATTTTTGTTCGGAAGTAGAAGCATTATAGTCAGTTTAAAAATATAACATAATTTGAGCCCACATTAACTCTATTGGATTTTTCTAGCAGTAGTAAGGCGGGGGGGGGGGGTGGATCGCGTCTTATTGATCCAGCTGATACACTTTTTCATGGAAGAGTAACTGAATGATTCTGCTTTGAACTCTCTAGAGTAAATAGAAATTACGAACCATTTATAAACAAAGATTTGATGTGATCAGACACGTTCTGCCAGACTAGCAAGAAGTGTATCGTTTCCTCTCGTCGGATTTAACAAACACCATGGCTTATTCAAAGTGCATATTTCTTTTGCCACGTCACGTTAAATGTTTACGTTTCAGTTCTGAGTAATTTCAAATATACGTTCACGCATACATGCCAACCAATAATGATTTTCATTACCGTCCTTACATCGCAATGCTTTGTTATAATATAATGGCGTCTACTTTATTTATTTGTATTAAGAAAACTATTTGAGCTAAAATTAATGGATTTTTACGGTTATGGAAATTAATTTGTCTTTCATACTAGCAGTGTGTAGGACGCACTATGAAAGGGTAAAGCCAGACTAAAAAGTTCAATGCCATCGCCGGGATTTGAACCACGGATATTCTGGTTGCCGTCCAGCCGCTCTAACCCTTTAGCTACGATGGCCAACGTGCCGACATGACATTAAATTCTCCAACTGACTCGTATAATGTCATGTCGCCACGTTGGCCATCGTAGCTCAAGGTAGAGCGGCTGGTCGACAGCCAGAATATCCGTGGTTCAAATCCCGGCTATGACATTGAATTTTTCAGTCTGGCTCTAAGCTTTCATAGTGCGTCCTACACACGGCTAGTGTGAAAGAACAATTAATTTCCATTAATTGTACCTAATAGTGGTCGGAACTTTAAAACCCGGGTCATAAAGTACTTACAGCATAGTAAGTCGTCATTAATGTAGTTGTTTCATGTGTTTGTGAGAACTCCTAGTGGTTTACCGGAAAAAATACGAGTCACTTGGAGAATTTAATGCCATGTCGGCACGTTGGTCATCGTAGCTCAAGGGTTAGAGCGGCTGGACGGAAACCAGAATAACCGTGGTTTAAATCCCGGCTATGGCATTGAATTTTTCAGTCTGGATCTACCCCTTTCATTTTACGGTTATGTTAATTATATTACTCTCTCCTTCCTCGTGGATCAGTTTTTGCAAAATCTGAATTTTTGTCTTAGCAGGAATAGTATTTATTAGATACTCATTAGTTTGCCGCATGTCACACAACACTTAGGGAGACAACACGACAACACCGCAGCACTCCGATTGTTTGCTCATCTAGCAGCACTCAAAGGCAAACATCTTCCCATTTGAAACACGTTTCATTTATCCCTACTTCCTTGTTTGGCTTTAAAAGTACATCCAATATGGTTTTGAGTATTTGACTATGTTTTATTTGACTATGCCTCAAAAAGATTAGCATTAATTTCTACAAATGCTTATCTGGAATAGCATTAAATAGATAGAGAAATAACGAACAGTTTGTACGAGAGAAGAGAAAGCCATATGAGTTCAGTTCATTAGATTTTTAAGGTTGAAGTTTGTGGATAACCTCATCATAGTATAGCAAAGTAAATGATGGAGATAAGAAATCCATCGAGGATCATCTCAGCATTCGCTTACCGATGAGGGAAAGTCATGAAAAAACACATGGATATAGTGGCAGCCCGGCCCTGAGGAATATGGGCTTCTTAACATTATCCTTGGGCACCTCGTTCCGTTTTCAGTGGACCGACAAAACCAATCACTAGAATCTTCTACTACAGGTGGTTTGCTGAGCATATCATAAAACGGGATCAGTTTTATTGAAGTTTCTTTCTGAATGTTCACTTTTCCCTCAACATAAACAAAGAGGGAGAATTTCGTACGTGACGACACTTGAGTATTTTGTGCCATTGAACCCGTATTTATTAACCGGGATAAGCAAACGTTTGAACCAAGTTTTACAACCACACATAACATGTTTAACATATTCTTCTAGTTGAGATAGCCCAACAAGGTAACTGGAGTAGGAGATTCACGTTTCTCCTAACTACCTTTGGAAGCCGTTTCACAAGCTGCGTTAAATAGCCCGGCCACCGTCTCATGCTTGCCAGGAAATTTATTACGTGTCCAACAGATCTACACCGAAACTTCCTTTCAACGGACAGGAAAAAGTATTTGGTCTCCCATGGCTGATAAATGGTGCTTGTTTTCATTGTAATTTTCTATGTCTCCCTCATTCAATTGAGTTTTCTTTTACACGAATTTCTCACACTTCTCCCGTAACAGCTCATAATAAATAAAATTGGAGTACAAATTTATATCTATGTTGAATGCCAACAACATCGTGGGCTTATCTAGCAATTTGTTGTGCCTTGTGTACCTCATTATTTTGGTTAAAACTAATACTTATACTTTCCTTATTAAAATGACTTCTTATTTATATAGTTGCTATAAAAATTTCACTAATCGTAAATCGCTAATTATTATAGTTAAAAAACTAAATCTAATAATGTTAATGCTTTGCACTTATTTCTTTTATTCTAGCAATAAATTTTAATTCTATTTTATCAACTATGTGTGTAGTAGGTAGAAAGGATATTTTATTTCACTCAAAATTTTGATACCGACATTTCGAAGTAAGTGATGATACAAATGTAAAGTGCCAAAACTTTGCGAAGTTTATTTATGATTACTATTCATATGTTTAAAATAATGAGAGTTTTGTTTTGAATTGGTATGAGTTAAAGGTAGCCATGACAGAATACAGTAGGTCTCAAACAGATGGAGATGAATGTTAATATCCAATCTAGATAAATGGTAAATATGATACATTAAATAGAAAGATTAAAAATTATAAAAGAAGATTGTTTTTAGGACTTTGTATTTGAAAAATAAAAAAAATCATATAACTCAAAATTAATGTATTGGCCACAGGAAAAAGTGATGTAGACTATAACAGTCAGTTACCATAGTAATAAGGAAAAAGTCAATAAGTGAAGAGGACAAGATAGCGTCCTTTGTGTCCTGATCAAAGAGCGAGCAGACGCGTGTGCTAACCATTACATGAACTGTATCAATTATTCATCATCAATATAATGGAGTTTCGATGTAGTGAAACCTTATGTTCAGAAAACTATTATCTGGAAAGCGAAGAAATCGCGTGTGCGTAAAGACAACAGAAATGTAAGAAAATGGTTGTATAAGGATTGTAATCATCAGAATTGAATGAGAATATGTTTGACCATCGTAGATGTCGTGAATTGCAGCGAGTTTAAATTAAAGATAAACTTCCAAACTTTTTTTGTTTATATCCTTAACATTGAGTTTCACAATCCTGTATCCCTGGCCACGATCAAGAGAAGATCTCATGCAAACCGGAGCTACAAAGGACGCCACAACGAGAACATCACTAAGAGCACATCTTCATCCCCTATCATCAACACATTTGGAGTAATACTGCTACAAATAGAACTTCGAAAATGCCATCCCACAATCTTCTCATCGTCGGCCATAATTGCGGTTGCAGTAAAAATGAGTTTTTTTTAAAAAGAAGGAGGTCCTTCTGTGTGTATGTGAATATCGCACCTCAAAATCGAAAAATAGGTTAAAGATAATCCTCCAATGATACATTGCAAAGTTTTAAGAAAGTCCAATAAGAACCCTTGACGTGGAAAAAGTTCCTAAATGAGATTTTCTCACTAACAGCTCATAATCAGAAAATTTTAATGAATAATATTT
Source organism: Mantis religiosa (assembly GCA_030765055.1). Taxonomy (NCBI): domain Eukaryota; kingdom Metazoa; phylum Arthropoda; class Insecta; order Mantodea; family Mantidae; genus Mantis; species Mantis religiosa. The sequence continues at coordinate 46,143,018 of CM060958.1, read as the reverse complement.
TGTATAAAATATTCTCACGTGAATTAAATGTACTCCTGTAGGTTTATTTTTCTGTAAATAGCTTTTAATGTTTTCTTCCTTATGGATGAGTTTTGTATCGAAATTCAAAGGCTATAGGATGATTCTTCTTCCTTTCCTCGTAGAATGAAGCTTAAGCACGGGGTTGGAACAAAGATGGAACGAATTTTCCGAGTTCGATCTTTTGGAATAAAATAATTTCTTTCCATGTTTGCTGCAGCTACTGCAGTCGGTGCAAGGAAATAATATACGCCAGATGTGATCTAGGACAGTCCTCTGCAAGAACGAATTGTCTAAATAATTCAAACAATTACGTAGAAAATGAAGCTAGCTACAGTGAAGCAATAAATATTACACAAATATAAATATTTGTTACTAAGGCTTCACTTATCTTAAGCAATTGGTGTTCATACTTCTTTCTAATGGAGTTCGATTTCACAAACAGATCGTTTGTATCTTCAGTCCACAAACGAACTCCGTTGTCAAGGATTCCGGTTACTACGCTTTTCTTATGTTTTAGTATTACCAACATCTGAAAACGAAACAAACCTAAAAACAGAATCACCTGCTGGCATTTCAAAATTCATTACGCGATGTTTATATTTGGGAAAAGATTTTTTTTTAAATAAACATCGCGTAATGAATTTTGAAACACCAGTAATTGATTCTGTTTTTAGATTTGTTTCGTTTTCAGGTGTTGGTAATACTAAAAAATCATAAGAAAAACATGCTAACCGGAATCCTTGATGATCTCCATTAGAAAGAAGTATTAACATCAATTTCTTAAGATAAGCGGAGCCTTAGTAACAAATATTTATATTTGTGTAAAAGTCAAACAATTATTTAGTTCCTTTTAAAGACACTGGAATCTTTAAGTTTTGTAGATTATTAACAAAATGTGTCGTAACACAGATGGATAAATAGCTTTATCAACGTCCTCAGATTATACAATATTTAATGAGATATATGTTTGTAACTTTTCACATTATGAAACTTGAGTCGTTTTCTTTCACGTCCTGGCACAGAATGACACTTTCATCTTACAAAAGGAAGTTTATGGACTTTACCGTCACTATGGTAATTAAACACTTTCTTTTTGGCAATGTCTAACAATCATTAAAATCATTTCATATTTAATTAATTTTTAACTTTTCTTTTAAAACTTAATTTACTCCAATATTATTTCAATTCTAACAACGTCTTAAAACAAATTAACATTACTGATTGCCTCCTCTTCATAACTCAATCACACGTTCCTTCCACTCGTTACTTAATCTTGTTCACTTCAAAACACTTTCAACAACTTATAATTATTTCCTGTTAAATATTTTTAAAATAAATTTCAAATAACTAATTTAAAAGTAATAATATTTTGGGGTTTGAAATTAAAAGAAATATTTCAGATTTGCATAACTGTTAAAATATAAGAGATACACAATATTCATTGCACTATATAAAGCATAACATTCAATTAAACTTTTATGGAGATATGCATTTTCAGGATATTTCTTATTATTGCTTTGAATTTTCAAATACTTATTCCTACCTCAAACAGAAAGTCCTTATCCGTTTCTGATTTTATGTCCTAGTTGTGCAAAGAAAGTGGTATGTCAAAGACATCACATACTGACCATCTCTTAGGGATTTGGCTCCTGTTTTAGCCTGTGGTTTGCGATATTTGCATTTTAGCTATAAAGAGATATCTAATAAAACAATTTTACAAAGGTTACTTCCGATAATACGAAGTATATAAAACAAACAATTTAATCACTATTTTGCACTACATAGAGTCAGTAAAAAAGCTGTGCGATTGCACAATAACATTATTTGTTATGGTTGCTATATTACTATGAAGAGTTGGTGGACGGAATTGGAAAGAATGGTATTGAAGATGGGCATGGGAGATTTATGGAGAGCAGAGCAGCCAAATCATAGCTGCTTTTGGAAGGAAGTGAGATCCAGGGTACAAGACATAGATAGCAGGAGATGTGGGAAAGTATAGGAGAAAAGAAATCTTTGAAACTCTATAAGCAATTAAAGACAGAATGGGGCAGGGAAAAATATATAGATCATTGTAACAAATTGGAAGAGAAGATACAGCATTGATGAGAGTAGGAATATTATACTTAAAAGGGTTGAGAAGTAATGAGGTAGGGATATGTGAATTTTGTGGAGATGAAGAGAGCACCAATGTAAGGAGTTAACAAATTGCAGGAGAATAATATGGGATAAGAAATGGCACAGTGCAAGCAAAGAGGTAGTGGCGTCATGCATGTTAACGGGAATGGGTGAAAAGAGAAGTAGATGTATAGGAGAATTCTTATATAGGTTAAGAGAAAAGTGGCTTAGGGTAAAAGAAGCGAAGGTCAAGAAGAAATGACAACAAGATGCTCTGGAAAACCAAAGGTTTATTGCCAGGGGACCTCAGTCAGCGAGTAAATATTAGGTCATCAATTTCATATATTTGTAGAGGAAGTACAAGGATGGGTCAAATAGTAATGCCTCCTACTTTATTTCTCCTTTAATTGCCAAGAAAAATGAATCCAATTTACATAGCTTGAAAGCTACAACTGGCGATTAATTTGTCACGATTCAGTATAATCTCCTTCCTTTTCCACAGTTTTGGTCCACCTTTTAACTAGGGCAGAGTGGCAAAACACGCGGTCTTGCTTCCTGAGCAATTGACGCAAGAACGTTTTCACAGCCTCCTCATCTTCAAAATGAACCCCACGATGAACTTCCTTTAGTGGCCCGAACAGATGGAAGTCTGATGGTGCCAGGTCAGGGCTATATGGGGGTGAGGTAAGACTTGCCATCCCAATTTCCCAATTTCTGCAGTGGTGCAACGGCTGATGTGTGGTCTTGCATTGTCATGGAAGAGGAGAACATCCACCACAGTTTTTGTTGGGCGAACTCGACGACGACGTGCTTTCAGCTTTTTGAGAGTTCTGACGTATTGGACAGAATTTATTGTGCACCCCTGCCCCCAAAAAAGATCAATCATAAGCACACACTCTGCATCCTAAACACTGTTGCCATAACTATCCCTGCCGACCGCTGAGTTTTGAATTTTTGTTTCTTCGGTGACGATGTGTGATGTCATTCCATTGACTGCCTCTTTGATTCAGGTTCATGAAAATGAACCCACATTTCGTCTCCAGTAACAATTTTTTCCAGAAACTCCTCTCCCTCCAAATTGAAGCTCTGAAAGTTTTGGAGGCTATTGTTCTTTTTCGATTAATATTCTTGGTAGCCAACGTGAACAAACTTATGAGTAACCCAGTTGTTGAATAATCTTCATCACACTGCCTTTACTGAGGGAGGTAATGCAACACAATTCACCTGTTGTTACCCGGCGATCACCACAAACTTCATCGACTCGCTGAATGTTGCTTGGAGTCTGCAGTCAAAGGTGTTTGCCCTTCAGCTTCGTTTCAGCGACGAACCCATCGTCTAACAGTGCTGACATCCACCGTTGCATCACCATACACATCCTTTAGCCTTTCGTGAATCCGAATTGGCGTTTCACCTTCCGCGGTCAAAAATTCAATCACAGAACACTGTCTAATACGAATGTCGATGTCAGTCATTTTGCAAGAGGATGCAGTGCTGCCACCTGTTGACTTAGGAAGTTATTACTGCAGGGGTTTCGAGAAGAAGGTTTGAGAAATTGCGTCAAATTCTAACTTTTCACATAACTTACCAATTTAAGGGGAAAAATAAGAGGCATTACTTTTTGACCCACCCTCGTAGTGCACGTTTGATGTTAAAGTCATTGTAATGAATCTGTCATAGAAACTGTACAGATAAATATCATATCAAATATTATATCATTTTCCCTCTATTATTCTCTTTTCATTTTCTCTCAGTCTCTCTTCCTCTCTCATCATCTCTCCTTGAAATTTACATCTTTTACGATCTACAACAAAATCTACAACACGACTAACTTCCTTTTATGCGATGTTAAAAATAAGAAAATTATAAGTAAAATATATGACCCATGACCTTCAGGTATAACATCACTCCACCAAGCGATAGACCCACTTTTGAGGTGGAAGCACCTAGACGGCGGACTTCGATAGTAGGGTGATGGTGACCTAAACTACGGGGGCTGTTCAATAAAGAATGATTTCAATTTCTTTCAGTCATAATTTTTCTCACTAAAATTCAATCTTAATATATTCTGTTAGCTTAATGTGAAACAAACACGCCGTAGTAGCTTCGTTGTTGGTAGTCCTGGTTCCCGCCTGTGAGAACCAGATAAGTTCAGACATGTTCAGTATCGCCTACCACTGCAATGGAGGTACAACATGAAGTTGAAGTTGATATTAGAGGAAGATCCGGAGTTTCTTTCAAATGTAATCACTGCTGATGAAACTTGGCTACATCATTTTGATCCTGAGAGCAAACAGCAAAGCTCAGTGTGGAAATCTCCTTCAGCACCAATCCCCCAAAAAGCAAAAGTGGTTGCTTCTGCTGGGAAGGTTATGGTCATCTCATTCTTTGATATTCGTAGATTGGTTTATCAGCATGTTGTACCTGCACACACATCAGTAACTGGACAATACTACAGGGATGTCCTGAACATATTGCAAGTCCATATCAGGCGCAAAATACCACATTTCCATGAAGCAGGCTCGATGCTGCACCACGATTACAATGCGCGGCCGTATATTGCTAATGTTGTTGAATATCTTGCAAAAATCAACGTGGTGTGCATCCCTCACCCTCCCTATAGTCCGGATTTAGCCCTTGTGACTTTTTCCTATTTCCTAACTTGAAGAAACGCCTTCGTGGGAGGCATTGTCCATCATCAGAAGCAGTGGTGAAGGCTGCGGAGGCGATTTTGAAGGATCTATCAAAAATGGTTTCCAGCATGTCTTAGAATTCTAGCAGAAACGCTGCGACAAGTGCATCGCATTCAGGGGAGATTATTTTGAGAAGAACCATCAAAATTATGAGGATGAGTTAAGGTACGTTGAAAAAAAAAAAAAAAAAGATTGTAATCATCCTTTATTGAACAGCCCTCGTATTTGCAGTGTACCCCTAATCACGTTGGTCCTTGAGAATGGTTACTAATCTAATCAGGGGATAACCCTTGAACAAAGCCGACTTAAAATCACTGCTGAAAGCGAGAAATAGAACCATGGACCCTCAGCGCAGGAGCAGATAACAAAACCATTGAGTTAATCAGAAACCCTTATTAAAATATATGCCACAAAAATATATACCTTTTCTTTATGCTTTAAATATGTTAAGGAGCCAAATTAGTACAGAAATATAAGGACAAACTAATTATCACAATTTATTAAATAATTATTCCTATAAGTTTTTTAAACAACACATCAAAAACATTAGCTTAAAACACGTTGTATTAACAACTTATGTTAAGAAAAGTAAATAATAAGCAACATATATCGGTGTCTTGACGTTCCAACCGTCTCCGGGGAGGCTAATTAATAAGATGTATAGCCTGTTTTTACTCATGTAAAATGTATGGTATATAACAAGCTTTATAACAATCGGTTAGATCATTTTTACATAAATATCAAACAAAGACAGATATACAACATAAAGGCTATTAAATTATACAAATCATATCAATCATAAAATACCCACACTTATCAGGAAAGATTGCTTATAGTTTTTATTAGCCAGTTGCATACGGTATCCGTTGTATATCAATTAAATAGAATTTGCAACAATACGCATTGTTGTTTACTACTTGAATTGTAACGTTTTTTTGGAAGGCTTTTCATTACAGCGACTATAATCGTTGTTCATAGAGGCTAAATCACTTATTAGCAAGATCGAAACTCTTATCATTAAATATAAATAATAAACATAAGTTTAATTTGTGTTCCAGTCTTTTCCCATTGGTTTTCTGTGCGTAATAAGCTGTCATACATAAACGATAGTTTTAGAGTGGGAATGTTTCTTACAGGAAATTAGCGCGTATTTATCTTTTCCATGGATATTAGAAAATGCAAATAGCCGGAGTTCAAAAGTAGCTGTATAAATCAATGTCTCCAAAAGTATACATTGTGATTAGTCAAGCAATTTTCTTGTTCACTGTTGCAGAAAATCATTCTGTAATTGGTACAATGTAGAGTAAATATATGTTCTTAATGACACATTACCCTGCATAATTATATCTGATTATTTACAGGACTAAAGAATTAAAATTGATAAGTATTTGGAATAAGAACTGAAGTTTTCCCGGCGGCGTAAATTCTCAAAATTTTCTCGGGTTTTAAGCCAGGTGTATGACTGACATTCTAACGTTTCAGGAACATTTATCGTTTCCATCAACAGGGTAAGTAATGATAAATGTTGAGAGCATTTGAAGTATCACTTTCACCTGGCTTTTTTTACTTAATATTTCATAACTTACTGTTAAAAAGTTAATTAGCACATATAATTCTTGTTAAAAACAGATAAATATTTAGTTTATATTTGTAGAATACAAAGTTAAAACCATTAAAATTCCATGTTATTGCAAAACCAGGAGAATAAAATAAAATGTATCCCTACTTCCCAGCTGAGAAAAGTGTAAGTAGGTACTTCAGAACATATAGACCTCTCGGAAGTGGTCAATTCCACAATCGTATTTTAAATCGTATTTTCATGCTGTATAGATTTCTCTTATTTCTTGCGTTTACCTCTTACACAAAAGTCATTCAGAAAAATGAGGAGTTCTGAGATATTTCGATAATGGCAAAACATACATTTATTTGAAAAGTAGAATCTGACTGAAGCTCTTAGGACTTAGTAGGTTGCCATTGGGTTGTTTCATCTCAAATATGTTTTTAAATTTCCTTATTATTTAACGGAAAAGTGGGAATTAATTTGACAATTTAATGCTAGGCACGCATGTTGTTCTGGTAGCTCAGTTTATTAAAGTAATCGGACGCAAACCGGAAAATCTGTGAGTCAGATCTTGGCCATGTGTTTGAATATGTTAATGTGATTATAATTTTCAACCTTTGTCCTATAGGCACTTCAAATAACAACGAATTATAACATTCACTATTTCTGGGCAAGGATAAGCTGCAAATAATTATATACAAGTTACAAAAATTGATCCAGGATTATGGTTTAAGTATATTAGTCGAAAAGTCAAAGATAATGCCATTTATAGGAGAACAAAACAATGAAGATACCTAGTGTTAAATAATAAAGTATTAGAACAGGGGGGAAATTTAATTAATTGGGCTGTAGTATAAAAAATAACGAGAAAATAAGTAATACAGTGAGTAAATTTTAAATTATTTGTGGAATAAAAGCTTTTACTTTGGAAACAGAAACCCGAAAGGATACACATCCAAAATTCCAAAAGACAATGGCTATTCCAGGTTTTATTATAGCTCAGAGAAATGGGCTATTAAACAAATACTGGTGCCAAATGCAAACGGCAGAAATGAAATATCGTCGAGCATTAAAAGAATGCATAAGGCAAAATCATGTTAGAAATTAATAAATAAGTAGGGAATTAGATATATTTTCAACTAAATATATTTTGAAAGAATAGATAGCTCTCGCATTCCATAATATGTAGATATAAACCCTCTGTACAATAGGAATGTCAATAAAGAGATGGGAAGAAATGCGAGGCTGGAAATGAAGATTTCTCCGAAACTATGAAGAATATTACACAAATAAAAATATTTGTTACTTATAATCCACGTATCTTAAGAAATTGATGTTAAAATTTCTTTCTTCTTTTTCAAATCGATTTCGAAGGCATTTCGCATTCATCTTGAGTGAAAACAAACTCCGTTGCTAAGGAAATCTTGGTTACTATATTTTCCTTTTGCTATTTCACGTTCCCAGCACCACTAACACCCGAAGACGAAACTACGTAAAATAAAGAATAATGTAAAATATAAAAGTTTTAACCCTATTTCACATAAACGTGCTGTTTTTAATAGATTGATTTATAGATTAATAAATATACCCCTGAATATAGAAGACTTTAATAAAGAATATAAACATATTATTAATACTGATTTAATTAACGGATTTAATAGCGATTTTATACAAAAGAAGATTGAAAAATTTACTTATCATCCTTGGGTTAATAAACATTTTAAAAAATTTTTAAACAATTTGGTAAAACTTAGGTTCCTTAAAAATAAATATAGTATTAAAAATTTATCACATTTTTCTAAAAAAGATATTATTTCTAATAATAAAATATCTGGTATTTATCAATTTAATTGTTTGGATTGTGATCAGGTTTATACTGGAAAGACGAAACGTAGTTTAGAAACCAGAAAGAAAGAACATTTTCGTATCATTAAATATAAATAAACAGATAAATCGGCCGTAGCAGATCATTTTTGGTCATTTAACCATGAAATAAATCCAGAAGTTAAATTATTTAAACAATTAAACGGTCCCATAAATTTGATAGTGTGGGGGAAAATATTTATTTTAAAAAATAAGCATCGCGTAATGAATTTTGACATACCGGCAATTGATTCTGTTTTTAGGTTTGTTTCGTCTTCGGACGTTGGTGATGCTGGGAACGTGACATAGCAAAAGAAAATAGCATGGTAACCGAGATTTCCTTAACAACGGAGTTTGTTTTCACTAAAGATGAATGCGAAATGCCTTCGAAATCGATTTGAAAAAGAAGAAAGAAATTTTAACATCAACTTATTAAGATACGTGGATTATAAGTAACAAATATTTTTATTTGTGTAATATTTATTACTCCACTGTAACTAACTTAAATTTTTCTGTGTAATGAAGAGTAGTTGATGATTATGATTTCTTTTTGGTGTACCATTATCATGCGTTTCCAATCAAAATCGTTAAATAAATTCTTCAAAAATCAAAAATATGAACAGTTTTACATGTAAAAGCAGTTTGCAGTGGGAAATTTTCTTATAAATTTTCCTATCTATAATTTGTTATAGATAACTTCTGTTATCTATTTCACCGACTAATTCAACTTGCATTTCACTGTATCTAAAAACTAGTTTAATTTATCTCTTTACATAATAAATCATGTGACATTTTCTGTTAACTTTAAACAGTTTTTCACATAGAGGTGTTTTCCCCCTTATATTAGTCCCTTCAAATGCAAATGTAATACCTTAAGTACCATCCACCTACGAAGAATATATCATGTGTAAATCATTTTGTTCTCTAACCATCATGTAGTGCTCTCCAAAATCCCCTTTATTTACCTTATCTTTCTTATACGTATTTTCCCTTCATTTAACCATTTATCTGAATATAGGAGTTCAAGGAGCTCTTATTCGTTACTGTAATAAAGGGTTCCTGTGCTTATACTACCTCAAATTTCTGGTCCGATCATCTTCCAAAGCTCCCTTGCATTATTTTCTCTTCTGTTCCAACCTCTCCTGAGTCATTATTTTCCCAGTTATTTCCAAGACCGGTTGCCCATCCACTGTTTTTTAAGCTTTTTCTCTTAATATCTAAATTTTGACATTAAGGTATTACTTTTATTTAAATTTAAGATTATTTAGCTATATTTATATTCCCTCTCCAATGCCACATCTTTCTTGGCCTCAATTGCAGCTGCTTCCCATGTAAAAAGGATTAAATTTTTTGAAATGTAAATATAACACGCAATGAGACTGAGCTAAGTGCAATGTCATATTTGCTTAGCATAAATAAAGTAGCTTTCCGTTTTTTACGTTATGTTATCCATACACAGAGGAATGTTTATATAAATCTATTTTTGCATGAAGGAGACTTAGGAATTGGAAAAGTGTATTTGTGCTGAAATGTTGGTATTACATTTTTTACTATAGTGCACTACTTCTACTTACCATTGATGAGTAGATGACAAAATATATTTTTGAAATTTACCCTGTTACGAGGTTTTTTTTTTATTTTATTTTACGTCCTCCAACGTTAAGTCATATCGGACGGTGAGTGAAATGGGTGAAATGGTGTTCAAATGAACCCAGGGTCTCTGGAGCTTAGAGCTACCCGAAATTCGTATTTAAGGATAAGGGAAAACCCCAGGATAAACCTTATCCAGGTAACTCACCCTGATCGAGATACGAACTCGGTGCCTCTTGAACGTGAGGCAGACACAATGTTAGGAGTTCCTTAGCCACACCAACGCGTCGGTTTGGATTTTCATTACGAACAAATATTTTGCAATCCAAGATGACGCACTCTTCGTCACCCCTCTTAAAATGTCACATCTGGTGAGCATATGCACGACTTGTGACACACATCAGACTTCCGAAAGCATCCTTTATGTATCATTTTCATGTTTAAGTGAGTAACAGAATATGACTAAGGTTTTACGTTTAATTAGAACCCATGCAGGAAAGCCATACATATGTATCATTCCAAATTTCCAGGAGTTATTTTTTTAAAAATTCCAACAGTCATCGTTATCCATCTCAAAAATGTATATAGATTCGAGGAAACCAAAGTAAACTCATTTTATATCGTTATGAAATCATCTACTCCAGCGAAATATTTATAAAACTCTCATAAATATGTGAGGATATTATAATATAATAATTAGAACTTATCAAATTCCATAGGTAAAACAAAACATGCAAGCCAAAGCTAGAAATTAATAATATATGCAAGAAATGAATAGAAATAAACGAATGTATAAGAAAAGGCCGCATTAGTTAATGTAAAAAATTTACCATATAAAAAGAATTCGACAAACTTTTAACTAATTTCTACTTTTGATAGAACATTGTTATTCTTCAGGGTTCTTTTTTTTTAATTTACGCCCTCCAAGGTTAGATCATATCGAAATGAAGAATAAAATTGGTACTAAGGTGATTTCAGGGTCCACAGAGCTTAGACTTGCCTGAAATTCACCTTTCAGGATAAGAGAAACCCCTAGAAAAACCCTTATCCAGATAACTCGCCCTGACCAAGATTCTAACTACATGAGGCAGACAAGCTACCGTCTATTCTACGCATGCGGACATTCTACAGAGACTTATCTTGATACTGTTGCCTGCTTTAAGTGCTCACCACACTCCGCTAAAACTGAATTTTTCTGGTGATCAGTTTCGCCTATTAAGTAATTTACAGAGCGAAGTATATAAAACTGATCACCCTTTAAAACCTTAAAAATTGAGTTCTGTTTTCTCATTTGCTCTGGAAAAATTTGTATTGGTTTAGGTTTATCGTTTAGGATTCTGAGCCGGAATTTTCCCCAGAAGAATTAACTTGCTTCAAATATGGTTCTATTGCTTCATGTGATGTGGAACGTAGTTTCTACAGATATAAGAACATTCTGAAGGGGCCTCTGGTTGACAATCTAAAAAGGCACATTGTCATTCGATGTAATTTTGCTGCTGATGGAAACTAACCCCCAGATATGAATATTTTATTTCTTTTAGTTATTATTTTCTCAAGTTATCATAATTATTTTTCTATAATTTAGGACATTTTAAACTTAGATTCCATATAGTGCTGAATTAAGAAGTAGAGAAGATTTTTCATGCAGAAATGATTAAAATATGTATACATGAACAGTTATTAATTGCTCATTGAAGTTTAATTGTCAGTTAATATAATATGATTAATACATTTATTAAGCTATAAAAATCATATTTTTATCTTTTCAGGTCATATAAAGCTATTGTTTAGGTTATAAATGCAAGCATATTTTACATTTCTTAAGTCATAGAAATCCGCCTCTTATTAATAGGTAAGTATGCACATCTCCAATTAAAACTTCATAAATTGGTAATTTAAATGCACCAAGTATAAAAATCATGTTTTCATAAATATTAGAACCCCTATTTTATTGAAACATTTCAATTTCGTAATATTTTCACAATTTCTGTTGGAATATCGCTCTATCTGTACAACCTTGATTAATTCAGAAACTATTTTATACAGTTCAGATACAAGTTATACAACACTTGCTATCCTGCTAAACGTTTGGAATTAACAGAAGCTCACTAACGGTTTTACAGGTACAGAATTCACTCACATGTACTGGAGTTAAGTCATATCAGTCGTGAATATGTCATGCTGGATGACAGTACAGATACCATGTGCTGACAACTACGAATCCCACATGAGTGATACTCAAACCACACACGAAGGATTTTCCCTGAAGGTGACAGACAATGTTGTGCAGATCTTTTGTTTGCGGTTTTTGACAGCCGTCACTACATCGTGCATGATGTATATTCGCTGTCACCTGCAATTGCGGCATCTACTGACAGGATTATGAGGTTCTGCCTGTCACATTCTCTTGATAGAGCGCTTTTTAAATACGTCTGAAACTGAAGTTGAATCAATGACTTCGTATAATACTTTGTTCTCAAAGTCACAGTGACTTGAGATGTCTGCTGTGAATTTCTTCTGCCTTCTGTCATGCAAGACAAAATATGATAGTTCAAAAATACTGTAATAATTTTAGTTACTGCAAAGTAAACTCAAACATTTATCCTACAATATATATTAAACAAACATTATTCTAACATAATTCTAACAAAGCCTCGAATACGGTATTACCAAATATCAGTAAAACTTTGAAACAGAAGCTTTAATGCAAGTTACTTGAAATTTACAGCTGGATTTTTGAAACAAACTAAGAGTTTTAAATACATCAGGAATAACTTTGTAATGCTTTCTACAAACGTGGTTGAATAAAATGTAAAGTCAGACATTTCTATTGAAGTGACTTGAATTTTTTATCACAGCATGCTTATTGACAAGATAAAATCAGGGGTATGAAGTGAAACCTTGCAGTATAAAGATTCAGTAAACATTCAGAGCATTCAGTTGTTGCATTTCCTATATATTCATCTAGTTTGGTAGCTGTAATGCCTTATCAGTACATTCCATTTGTAGAGCAAAGCTTTAAAAATTATTCTTGAAGTTGAGTATAACTTAAAAAGCTTACTTTCTATAGATGCATCATGTCTTCATTTATTTCTAATTTGATTTGCTCACAAATAAAATATAATTGCCACAATAAGTTTAAAAAATCCACACATGTAATAAAATAAGCTAAAAATACAATTTGCACGTGTGTGAATGAAAACCTAGGATAGCTTTGTATGCAAGATTGTTATGAAATGTTGCAGGTATATGAAATAACTTAGGTCTTAATTATACTGACGGACCCACAATCACGCGAACCGGCTGCGCGGATAACCTATGTTATTAAGCAGACATAGGGGATGGTATCCGTCTCCTTCAGCTGCCGTGGTGCGGGCGCTGCGGACCCCTAGCAGTCATGGTAACTCTGACGTTACTAGAGGAACCTCGGGCAGAACATTCGAGCCCCTCCCTGAATGAGAGTTGTTCGGATTGGGTTGGACTCGAGGGGGCAGTGTGTTCCCAACACCCGTGGGATATCGGGTACATCCGGCCAGGCTTCGACCACCCGGAGGGGGAGAAGGTTGCTAAGAAGTCCCGGGTAGTATCCTGCAGAGATAGTAGAAGTTATGCCAGATCACTAGGCAGCCCCACCGAGGTCATTTCGGTAGTCTTCTCTGCAGGGTAGACGCGCGTAAGTGGCGTATCCACTTCCACACTTATTGACTTTGTTGTCAATGTGTGGGGGGCTTAATATACTCAAGGTATTGCCCCAAGGAAAGAACCGCGGAGTTTTGCATCCCTCCCGGGCTGATAGTGCCCGGAGTTTTCGGACTTTCAGGTAGACCTCGTCGTACAAGTACAAGTTATTAAGCAGACACTCAAACTGACCAGCACCCTTGTCCCTGCATGTTTGGTACCTCTTTAAAAACTGCCCATCACTCGCCGTAGTTTAATAGCATGGCTAAGTAACCCCGCCAGTACACACGGATAAGGAAGACGCTGGAATGAGAGGACCCACAGCTTTTACCGTAGACTCCAAACACACTGAATCTTGGGCAAGTTAGAGATGAAGTCTGGTAAAGCCGACCTCATATCTGCATTTCACTGCCAGAACTTCCTCCTCCGGTAGATCAGTTGCGAAATTATGAACCGGCTGCTGGGCCCATTTCGGTATAGGAGAAGGGGGCATGTACGTTGTCCAGGCCAGCCGGGGGAGGTCTCAATCTAAGTAAAATTTAGGGACCTTGTCCTCTGCATTATCGTGGCCCCTTGGGATGGCCACCCTCCTCGTCCTTTCGCCTCACCCATCTTCCCCGGGCTGCCCCACTTGGCATAGGTACAATGGATTAAGACTGATTTCCGTATCGAATGCCCTCCGTAGTAATTCTAATCCTAATCCTTCACTGCCAGGAATCGAGCCATAGACCCTCGGCACAAGAGCCATCAAAAAACTGGCTACTAAAGACATTTCAAAATCATTATTTAGTTATGCATTCATGGTTATTCTCAAATTATTTATATTATAGACATTAAATGGGCATTAAAACAACAGAAAATTATTTTTATTTCATTATTGATGCTAAACATATTTACCAACTCTCTCCTCGTTTTTAAAACTGCTTAACCTTCTAGTGTTACATGCAGAATTACAAAAAAATGTATTGCGATGTGTGAACATTAGATAAAAATTAATTTGGAATTATAACAAGACTATAAATAGTTATACACACTATTCTGTTGAGACAGTAAAATATTCAACAACCTACTGAAGTAAGGCATAGTTAATCATCAACTTCTGTCCAGTACAGGTCTGTCCACTTGTTCAAATATAAGAAGAATTCGCCATGGTTTTAAACTAGAAGCATTTAATTCTCCTGAAGTAATTTGATCTGAAGCAAGCCATGATTTGGAAGAGAAAAAATAAACAGTAATGACAGTGGCATACGGCAACCTATAATGAACAAACGCACTTAAGCTTTTAAACGGATAAGATAAACCAGCAACTTGCAATTTAAAAACGTTTCTCATTACGAAGGATAATTTCATACCCGCATTTGCTCCTAATCTACTAATTTATGAGGTAGCTGATGAGTATTCCACTTTCTGGATAGTGGATTTTACTTGTAACTCTAGTATTTCACATTCGAAAAGGCAGGGATCATTTTAAGTGAATTATACACATTCTTTCTATAGACTATGTCGCGTTCTCTCGAAGGTTTGTCTCTACTTCGAGCTTTGAAACTTCTTTACTTGTTTACAACTTACTTGTTGATCTGGCTTAGGAGGCGCTATGATCTCAGAGTCCGCCTCAAGGATTAATTGCTATGGAAATGAAATGTGTAGTGTTTAACGCCCGCTTTTACTACATACGGCACCGCAGGCGGTGACACTGATGATACATGAGATGAAGATGGAGCACCGGTGGAATGAGATGGTGGGGGAAACCGGAGATCCCGAAGAAAAACCCCCACGCCGTGTTGTCCACCACAAATCTCACTTTGCGGTCGCCTGGGATCGAACCCGGGCCGCCTTGGTGAGAGCCAAACGGTCTAACCACTGAGCCACGGCGCGGCCAATTGCTATGGAGTAAGTGCTGTGGTTGGACACGGAATTTGAGTTTTCCTCGGGGTTCTTCGTAAAATAAAGTCCTCTGACACTTTTGTGTCGGCGTTTCTAGTTACACTGATGTCTGCAGGTTTTCCCTGTACTACAAACCACTCGCAGAATGTAAATATACTTGTTCGAAATTTTAAGAAATTTGAATAAATACCAAAATAACATGGGATGCACTTCGCACTATCCTTTTGATTGGAGCTGCCACGTTCGCCCTTTTCGAGACTTGGCCAGACCGCCTCCTTTTCACCCCATCATGACTTTTCTACAACTATCTCAAGCTTCAGAATTGTCCCAACCCAACCAATGCAAATCTTCCCATTTGTCACTTCATTTTTATCTTTGTTTAACTGGTTCCCTCTTTGAAATTGAACATTCTAACGGCATTCGAAAAGAATTTCTGTGGTAAGCGTTTACTTCCGGAGAAACGGCAAATCCTTTCGTTGCCCAAAGGGAACTCTAATGACCTTTATTGCCCACTGGAAGGGTAGCAAACTCTTTGAAGAAGTTCTGCCGTTACTCGTAATGAAAACTAACTTTCCTGAGATTATATTCATTGATAAGAAATAGGTATCAAGGTTCATACCATTTTATACATATTTTTAAGGGCTTTCGCATGATACAGTTTTGCAAGTACTGGTATAAAAACCATAGACTTTTGCTGTTGAATAATACCTAATTGTTTATAACTCCTGAATTAATAATATCCAATACTTTAATATTATACAAAAATAGGCCAGCGGAAATATCGCTACAACTATCACATTACATTACTGAGATGCAAGTAACATTTTAATTTGCGGTATAATATTAACCAAAACTTCCAATTTGGCATTGTTAGCAATACAGGATTAGCTATCTTATTTGGCATTATATGGATACTTGGAAAGCCAAGTGGGTTTTAGGACAGTAGTGATTAGGCATTAATTTTCACTAGCCTAGAGAAAGAAGAGACCCTTGTTGGTATTAGAAGCAGGTTTCTAAGGGGCTGTAGTAGGATATATCCTTTATATGGAATAAAGAATGAAGGAATTAGAAAAAACGTCTAACCACTATTCAAAAAGGCTTATTTTTAAAACCTTATTAATAAATTTACCACAATGTGAATAATTGTGATAAGAGTAGATATTCACGCTTTATGGGGTGATATAATTACATAGCTGTACATAGGTTTCACAAGCGTTTTCGCCATCTTCCGGTTGCCCGATGCCATTGTGATTCTTTCTACAACTTTTCTCTTTCCAATAATTACTGCATTTCACTCTACCAGGTAACTTTGCGATACCTCAAAATGTTGTCCACTCAAATATCTCTCTTAGAATATCTCCTTTTTTCATTATTTTGGTGTGCGCATACAATTTCAGTTCTTTGTTTTGGATATCGTCTATATAGATGTGTGTATGTGTGTGTGTGTGTGTGTGTGTGTGTGTGTGTGTGTGTGTGTGTGTGTGTGTGTGTGTGTGTGTGTGTGTGTGTGTCGAGAAGGCTTCTCTACGATATGGCATGCCGGACTCCTGTATAAATTGATCCAACTGGGGCTCCCAACACAAATGATCAACATTCTACACAGCTTCTTGTAACACCGCACTTCTAAAGTCACAGTTGCGGGGAAAACATCAACACTTAGACCAGTGAGAGGCGGAGTCCCCCAAGGCTATGTTCTATCTCCTACCTTATTCAACGTCTTTATGGCAGATTTCCCCACAGAACCACGAGTCATAATGGCACAATACGCTGACGACGTGCTTCTGTTCTGCAAAGACAGACACATACTCAGAGCCTTCAACCCCATACAGAGACACCTCCGTCTCACACAACAGTGGTGCCGGCGTTGGCGTATGTCCGTAAATCCGGACAAAAGCCACGCTATACTTTTCACAAAGCGCCACACCCCCGCAGACTGCCCCAACTTCAGCTTTCGTGGTCGAAGGATAGAGTGGATTAACTCTGTCCGATACCTTGGAGTAACATTGGATAGAGGCCTAACCTTTCGCCAACACATCAGAGACCTAACGGCAAGGGTACAGGGAGCCATCGCTTCCCTGTATCCTATGCTGGGGTCGAGCTCGATGCCGCTTGGCCTGAGGTTATATCTCTTCCGAGCGCTGGCGATCCCCGTGATGCTATATGTCTGCAAGATCTGGGGCATGACCGCATATAGCTGGTTGGCATGGCTTCAACGTGCATAGAATAGAGGGCTACGGTCTATCTATTCTGTGGGTCGCTATTTTCCTACCAGGTTGCTTCACGAAGCCTCGGGACTTCCATATATGGAGGATGAAGTTAGGCGCCGGGCATGAAAATAAAAGCGCCCTTGTTAGATCACTGGGAGATTATTACCCCACTAGACGCCGTTCTAGACAACATCGGGTCCCCGCATGGCATGCGGGCACCCAAGATAACCCAGGAGCTAATCCTAACAGCAGCTAAGCTGAGCTCCACATAATCTCCTAAGCTGTTTGGCAACAAAATTCTCCCCAACCTAAACTAAATTAAAAACACCAGGGTGCTGGGTATTGCATCCTGTCCTTTCATCCCGAAGGTACAATAATTGTAACCTCACAAAATTCATCAACCTTAAAACCTACACCATATCCATCCTACAAAATCCCGTTTCGAATATCTTACCTGCGGTGAAACCCTTAACGGTTGGGCACGGAGCAAAAACCTTCTGGCTATATACAACCAGCCAGCACCACATGGCATGGCATGTAAGCAGTAAAAGCTACTTTTCTATTCTCTCCAAATTAAAAAACTTAAGCCTCTACATTTTCCGCATTGAATTTGAAACCGTAAAATATATTCTATGTGGCTGCGCCGTGCCGAGTGGTTAGACCGCTAAACCAAGACGGCCCAGGTTCGACCCCGGGCGACCACAAAGTAAGATTTGTGGTGAATAACACTGCACTGGGGCGGGTTGGCTCCGGGTCGTCCAGTTTCCTCCGCCATCATTCCACCAATTTCTCCATCAGCCATCTGTCCTATGATTCATTTCACCCTCATACTATCATACACCACTTATTCCAGGTGTTGGAGTATCCAATCTAACAGGTTCCTCTCTAAGTCTGCTTATTCGTTTTATTAATATTGGATACATGGGTATGATATTCCATTGACCCCTCTTAGTTGTAAACGTTTCGGAAATTCTATAATAATTTTATTAATTACAATTTTAGCCAATAAAATCGTATTTATAGACTATATCCGTCCGGAAACTGTAACTTTTTCTGGTGAAAGAACCTAAAAATATGATTTTATCAAACTTATACATACCTACATGCACTTTCTATGTATAATACAAATGCATTTTGTAACTTTTACTTCTTTTCTTCCAGAATTTATGAGAATGTTGGCTTAGGGTAGCATTAAGTTCAAGCAATATGACAATACGGTAGAGGCTGTCACTGAGGACTGTTTTGTTTTGCAAATAATAAATACATCGATGGAGGAGAAATTAACAAATATTAAAATGCGATTAGATAAGATACGGACGAGAAACTCCAGAAGATTAAACCTTATATCAAGAAATAATTAGAGTAACACGTATATCTGAAAATAATAAAAGTGATAGTGTGGGGAAGTGATTGGGAAACTAGTCAATCAGTTGAAGCCGAAATAATTCCCGGATAAACACAATTAAACGTTAAAATATAATTCAGTAAAGCAACCCAAAAGCGTTTGTATTTGTGAACCTTCTTATTACGTGTGATGCTTTTCCTTCTTTTTTTTTTTTTTTTTTTTTTTTTTCCTTTCGTCCTTCGCCGTCTCTATACCCATAATTTGGGTTACCCTTTTCTTTAGTTACATTTTTCAATTATCCCCATTATTTATTTGTTTTTGTTGACACACATACAAATACCTACATTCCCAAGTACGCAAACACCCTTGCCGGAGGCAGGATTGGAACACGCAATCTCCAGCGACACGAAACATCAAACCTAGTCACTTCTGCAAACTGCCCATGAGGACCGGTTTCTTTGTGAGAAAGCATATAAACGATGAATAATTTTTAAGCGTGTCTTCAATAAATTGGCATGTGAATGTCTCCTTACTTCATATAAGTTTTGCAGCATTAACCACTTCTGAAAATATTACCTTCAGTTCATTTTAATGTTACACTTTATATGTAAAATACTTTGAAGAGTTTAGGTGTTTCAGTTTATTTTTTAAGCTCATGCAAAGGCTACTTAATTAACCGATTTTCGAACATTTATGGCACAGAAAGTAAACATGTAGAGTAAGAAATGTGAACATAAATGAAAAATTAAAATTTGTTAGCATTTTATACTTCAGTTCTCCTACAAAGTATTTCATGAGCCCAAATGTACGTAACTTACGTTCATGAAAAGTCCTCCAAATCTTTTTAGCTCAAATCATAGGTACTCTCAAAGACTCCACCATCTGGGTAATTTTTTTCTTCCAAGAACCAGCCACAAAGACAAAGTCGGGAGAATAACTAGGTGACCATCTGTTTGCTTCTTAGAAATACCAGAGCTTTTCATACCTAACAGTACGCAGAAAACTTCCAGGAATCGTTTTTGCAGTTTGCTACTGTTAGACACGTGTGACAGAATGACTCCAACTACAAAAAGCTACATTTATTTATAGTACTTTGAGACAGTCTCTGATGTACTTGAAGAGCAGCGCAGCGTAAATTTTGGCATTTTTAATTCAAAATCGTTAAACATATTTGAAGAAAAGTGTATATAAGGGAAATTATATGATCATATTTTGTTCAAACACGCAAAACAAATTCCATCGGCTCTTTGTTAGTTTCTAAACTGGTCATCTAAACAGACATTTCATCCAAAAGTTCAAAATTGGACTTTCTATGGAAGAACAAATGAGACATGAGATATCTCTATAATTATGTAATCTAATAGGGATCGCCATCAAGATTTAATGAAATAGTATATAGTACTTTATTATAACACTAGAGCTGCAACTGAACGACCACTAATGCCGGGAGTGGAAATCAGATGTGATTTGTTTGGAAATATCGTAAACAGACATCTGCAGTACTTTGAACCTTCTTTATCTTGCTACATTACAGGTAGAGAAGACATTGCACTCCACCCAAAAATTCGATACCAATATTTTAGCTGAAATATTTGTTTTGGAGCACCTTGAGTACAAGAAATACATTAAGAAAGATGAGTATGTGTACTGTACGGGACCAAGCTCTGTGTGTTTGCTGGATGCGGGGAAATCTGGTAAAGGGGGTATGCTGGTGACGTGTGGCAATTCTTGCATAAACAGAAATTATCACGTTAGATTGCTATCGTTCCTTACACGAGCATCAATGGCTCACTGAAAATCTCAACATAACTAAACCATATAATAAATAAGTTCTTAATCAATTTATTTAAAGATTTATAGTATTGGAAGAGGGATCAAAATCTGAAAATAAGTTTGTTACTATTTTCAAGTTGATGTCTCGCTTCTAAGTATTTGTTTGTTACTAGTGTCAAGTTACTGTAACTTATTCTGGAGGAGGGTACATCAGAGGCCATTCGTAACGAATTCTTGTGGTCCATAGTAAGGCTTGTCAGTTGATTTGAAATTCAATACAAAAAAGATCCACAAGGAATCCGACAAAATTCCATAAATTTCCCACTCAAGTATGCAACAACGGTGAAGCAGAATACATATAAATATTTGTAATTCACGTCCTCCAACGTTAAGTTATATCGGACAGTGATTGAAATGGGTGAAATAATACTGAAATGAGTTCTGTGTCCATCAACCTTAGAGTTACCCGGCATTCAGCTTTCAAGATAAGGAAAAATTTCTTCTTCTTCTTCTTCTTCTTCTTCTTCACTTCATGACATGGGCAGTCAAGTGCCTGTTCCGCCTTCGAAGTCCTCCAGCCATCGTTTTCTGGGTCTGCCCACCGATCTCCTACCTTTAGGATGATACTGTAATATTTGTTTTGTAAGTCTATTATCTGGTATTCTTTCAACATGTTCCTTCCATTTTTGTTTGGGATCTTTTAACCTATCATTCATACTAAAAATGTCCAGCTCTTCTCTTACATCTTCATTTCTTATTAATTCCCTCTTCATGCATCGTTTCACACTTCTCAAGAATTTAATTTCTGAAGCCTGTATTTTACTCTGTTGCTTTTTAGTTAACGTCCAAGTCTCACTTCCGTATGTCAGTATAGGTACAGCCATAACTTTGTAGATCTTTAATCTTGTTTCTTTACGTATTTTGTTTCTAAATGTTCTATTTATTGTTCCACACACTCTCTGAAATGTGAATATTTTATTGTAGACACCATACTCCTTGTCATAACTAACATCAATTCCCAAGTAGTTAAAATGGCTTACGTGTTCAACGCAACGATTATTTATAACTATTTTTGTTCTAATTGGCTCTTTCCCTATGAATGCCATACCTTTGATTTTATAAAAGAAATGTTCATATTATATTGCTTACAAAGTTCACTAAGTTAAAAAAAATTTTTGCACGGCAGATTCGCTATTTTGTATAATAACTAAGTCGTCAGCAAACAATAAAATATTTAAAATGTTTTTATTTGAAATTTTAAAACCTACATTCACTAGCTGCTTTCATTTGCACACTGGGTCGTCAATATAAATACTAAAAAGTGTAGGTGATAAAGTACATCCTTGTCTGACACCCTGACTAGTAAGAATTTTTTTTAGATACTTTACCATTGTTCCTCACATTTATTTTTGTTTGGAAGTAGAAGCATTGCATTATATTTACTAATTGTTGTGGGTATCCTCGTTCTTCCACTATTTGCCACATTTTGCATCGGTTTACCCTATCGAAGGCTTCTTCAAAGTCAATAAACGCCATATGCGTTTCTTTATTGAACTCCCTATGTTTTTCAATTAGTTGTTTAACAATAAAAATGTTATCTGCACAGGATCTGCCTCTTCTAAATCCACTTTGTTCTTCCGAGAGCAGACATTCAGCTATATTCTGCAACCTTTTGTTTATTATTTTAGCAAATATTTTATAGGCCGTATCCAGTAAACCTATTCCTCTGTAATTGCTACAGTCATTCCGTTTCCCTCTCTTAAAGATAGAGATGGTTTGGGCCATAAGACAATCTTCTGGGATACATTGCTTCTTCCAGCACATATTATAGAAATGTAGCAGTCGGAGCTTTAGCAATCACCCCCCATATTTAAATAACTCTGCGTTCAATCCATCTTGGCCCGTTGCTTTGATGGATTGAACGCAGAGTTATTTAAATATGGGGGGTTGTAAGGAAAAACTTTGGGGAAAAAAATTATTCCAGATAATTCACCTCCACAGATCTTTGAACTTGGAACCTCTTGAACAAACAGATTAGTTTGGGCAGCAACAACAATACTTGTTTTTTCCTTCATGAGGTGGTCACATAAGGGAGTAGAGGTTCTGGCAGTATATGAGGTTTTTGAAGTTGCCGAAGGTTAAGAAATGCAGGCAATCGTTCAGTTTTTTACGATACATGCTGGAGGCAAGAAGAGGTTTGTAAATGCAGCAGAACTGTTCTATAATGCAGGAAACACCAGTTGGAATTACTATGGCCAAATGAACCACACAAAATGCTTGAAAAAAAGAAGTTTATTCCACACATCACAACTTCTTTGTTTATAATTTTGGAAATTGAATCTCATCCGGGAAATGCCCAACCAAATATTCTACCAAGAAACACATAGTCAATTTCTTGCAGAAACATGACGTTAATTGTAACGAAAAAATGAGGAAAGGAGATTTTTTCCCCTTATGGAATTCTATCACCCAAGGAAAAAAAAACAACAGAAAGTAAGAAAGTGGAGAAAGCAGAAGCGTAATATTGGAGGGAAAGAAAACACGGAATCGTGTCGGGTGTTATAGATTACATCAATGTGAATATGGCAACAAATGATGATAGCTCCAACAGTGATTGTGACAATGTTGAGAAAGATTTAGCACAGCCCCTTTGATATGGAAGTAAATAACAACGGCTATCAAGGTCGTATTTTCTTATTTTTGCCAAAATTAGGCGATTACACTATGGTAAAAAGGTAAATGGTGTAATAGCAATAGTGGCGTCAGTTAATTTAGTTTTGACACTTACTTGTACTGTTCAGTTTTATACTCGTACATCTATTGAAAACACTCAAACGCCACTGTCCGCCACTGGCCTGTTGCACTCCCCTCATCTCTCTAATGCCATTCTTACTAAACGTAAACTTGATTGCACTCCTCCCAAAACAGAACTTCGTCCCATACAGTAGTTTAAACAGTATAAATCATAAACAAAAATGCAGATGAATATAAAATTTAGAATTTAAAGTAACTAACAAGGATGCAACGAGAAGATTTTAAGTAAGATCCTCAGACACAAAATCACCGCATGGAATAGTTTTCGAACTTCCTTATTTATTAAATTATTAAATATTAAATTATCTTTATATATTAAATATATTTAAATTACATAAATGTACGTTGAATTTTTCGGAAATGACACATGAGGTCCATTCATCAACATAATTTTGCATAAGTTTGTATAAATGTATATGTTACGCGATTTATGGAAACGTACTACATAAAGGTATAGTAGACCCACTTAAAAATAATACATTTGTTTAAAATATTTTTTAACTTAATTTCGAAAATTCCATATAGACTCTCCTGATGCATACCTATGTAAATGTGAAAGTGTTGATGAAAGTGTTGAACAGTTAATATTTAAGTGTGATCTTCATTCCAAAAAGAAATAAATTTTTCAAAATCTTTATTATTGTAATACAGATCTTCAACACCGTTGTTTAATGTATTCCTTAAAAATGTTGCACTTCAGCCTTTAAGCACTTTATTCGCCAAATTTTTAAAACTTTATGATTATGATCATCTTCTGTTATTTTGATCTTGATATTTATATGTTTTTGTAACTAGAGTCCTAACATACCTTACTGGTAAATAGGCTTACTTCTTTTGAAGAATAAATAATAATAGTAATAATAATAATATTAATGATGATGATGATGATGATGATGATGATGATGATGATGATGATGATGATGATGATGATGATGATGATGATGATGATGATGATGATGATGATGATGATGATGATGATGATGATGATGATAATAGATACCTTTCTTATCATAAGACTTTTATAAAGTTCTAACTTTACAGGTTTTCCATTGTTTTCTCGCGATTGCATGGAAAGAGTATGGATTGTAGTTTATAGCTCCAGTTCTTCAACATTTGATTATCTCTTGAAAATAAGTATTCTTAAGAACTTTTTGTAACTCATTATTAGATAAGACAGAGCAGAGGTCAACAAATAAGCTATATTTTATATATCCAAATTTGTAGAACTCATTGTTTTAAGAAATTGACGTTTTGTTATTTTAATTTAGTACTTAGTAATGTATACTCCTATAAACGTTTACAAGCACAAAACTTTAGCGATTACGTCTCCTGTTAACGCATGTACCTATATACAATTTGGTTTATAAACAGAGCGGAAATTGCCGCTTAGCTTTTCGCGTTGTATTGAATGCAAAGGGTTACTAATTCTTTGTAATTGGGCCCCTGTGTATATATATATATATATATATATATATATATATATTTGTAAACCGGTAAAAAAAAAATGTTCTGAAATGTTCTTTCACATTAGCCGTGTATAGGATGAAGTAAGGAAAGGTAGAGTGAGACCGAAATATTCAGTGACATAGCCGAGATTTGAACCACGGATCAATTAAGTTCGATTAAGATAAATTTATAACGAATGTGCATTGAAATTACCCTAGAAAATTCTAGAATAAGAAAATAGGGACTTCCATACATCCATAATCCACCTTGTTATGATGGCTACTTAATCAGTTCTGTAAACGGACAAAAATAAATAACCTAAAACAGCGGGCGAAGCGGATTAAGTGAAGACGCAGGATTAATTTTTTTTTTTTTTTTTCCATTTACGTCCTCCAACGTTAAGTGATATCGGACGAGGAATGAAATTCCGTAATATGTAGTAGTTTTTGGGCTTACTGGCCGTGGTCTAGTCGGAAAAACCGAAGTTGCTGACATTTCGCTCCTACGTGCGTCGAGCATCCTCTGAACATCTTGGATAAGATCGTATGTGCGTCGAGCATCCTCTGAGGATCATGGATAAGATCGTACGTGCGTCGAGCATCCTCTGAGGATCTTGGATAAGATCACACGTGCGTCGAGCATCCTCTGAGGATCTTGGATAAGATCGCACGTGCGTCGAGCATCCTCTGAGGATCATGGATAAGATCTTATGTGCGTCGAGCATCCTCTGAGGATCTTGGATAAGATCATATGTGCGTCGAGCATCATCTGAGGATCTTGGATATGATCGTACGTGCGTCGAGCATCCTCTGAGGATCTTGGATATGATCGTACGTGCGTCGAACATCTTCTGAGGATCTTGGATAAGATCGTATGTGCGTCGAGCATCCTCTGAGGATCTTGGATATGATCGTATGTGCGTCGAGCATCCTCTGAGGATCTTGGATATGATCGTACGTGCGTCGAACATCCTCTGAGGATCTTGGATAAGATCGCACGTGCGTCGAGCATCCTCTGAGGATCATGGATAAGACCTTATGTGCGTCGAGCATCCTCTGAGGATCTTGGATAAGATCATATGTGCGTCGAGCATCATCTGAGGATCTTGTATATGATCGTACGTGTGTCGAGCATCCTCTGAGGATCTTAGATAAGATCGTATGTGCGTCGAGCATCCTCTGAGGATCTTAGATATGATCGTACGTGCGTCGAACATCCTCTGAGGATCTTGGATAAGATCGTATGTGCGTCGAGCATGCTCTGAGGATCTTGGATATGATCGTACGTGCGTCGAACATCCTCTGAGGATTTTGGATAAGATCGTATGTGCGTCGAGCATCCTCTGAGGATCTTGGATATGATCGTACGTGCGTCGAACATCCTCTGAGGATCTTGGATAAGATCGTATGTGCGTCGAGCATGCTCTGAGGATCTTGGATATGATCGTACGTGCGTCGAACATCCTCTGAGGATCTTGGATAAGATCGTAAGTGCGCTGAGCATTCTCTGAGGATCTTGGATATGATCGTACGTGCGTCGAACATCCTCTGAGTATCTTGGATAAGATCGTATGTGCGTCGAGCATCCTCTGAGGATCTTGGATAACATCGTACGTGCGTCGAGCATCCTCTTAGAATCTTGGATATGATCGTACGTGCATCGAGCATCCTCTGAGGATCTTAGATAAGATCGTACGTGCGTCGAACATCCTCTGAGGATTTTGGATATGATCGTACGTGCATCGAGCATCCTCTGAGGATCTTGGATAAGATCGTACGTGCGTCGAGCATCCTCTTAGAATCCTGGATATGATCGTACGTGCATCGAGCATCCTCTGAGGATCTTAGATAAGATCGTATGTGCGTCGAGCATCCTCTGAGGATTTTGGATAAAATCGTACATGCGTCGAACATCCTCTGTGGATCTTGGATAACATCGTACGTGCGTCGAGCATCCTCTAACGATCATGGATAAGCTCGTACGTGCGTCGAGTATCCTCTGAGGATCTTGGATAAGCTCGTACGTGCGTCGAGTATCCTCTGATAATCTTGGATAAGATCGTACATTCGTCGAGCATCAATTGAGGATCTTGGATAAGATCGTACGTGCGTCGAGCATCCTCTGAGGATCTTGGATAAGATAGTACGTGCGTTGAGCATCCTCTGAGAATGTTCGACCCACTATGAGCAAAACGTCAGGAACTTTAGTTTTTCCAACTAGACCACGGGTACTAAGCCCGGAAACTGCTATATATTACTGGATTGACGCCGGCCGTGGAAGCCTAAGTTGCTACACGATGAATGAAATGGTTGTAATGATACTGAAATGAACAGAGAGAAATGGAGAATGTTATCACGAAATTTGTGTGAACGCTGTGGGAAAGAAGCAATTGATATATGGGAAATGTGTGCGAGATGCACAAAGATATGAACATCAAATTTTGGAATGTGCTTTTTTGTACTCATGATTTCATTATGCGCTGAAATTGAATGTTGCGCCATTTTTCTTCCCATTCCGATTCATCCGTTATACCAGACCTATTCATCCTCCAATTGCAGGCAATTAGTATTAGAGTCTGCTTGGATAAACATGAAAAGTATAATTCTTAATCGAAAAATTTAGCATTTGACATAATCTAGAATGTCTTAGGCTTCAATATAAGTGAGAAGCTTTCATATTTACGTGACAAATGCGGCTTTTGTGAAAGATTTTTCAAAATATTTATCCAATTCACCAACACTTACCTTATTTTCTAGGTATATCTTTTCATTTATTTCTACTTTCGAATGTTTGTCTGAAACATGAATACGTTATTCTTTCTCTTATATCTTGGCGATGCAAACAGAAAGAGTTTCAAAGCGATCATATAATGACCGGCTCTTAGAAGACTTTTATTACCGCTTAAAACCCTGTACCTACAACAAAATTACCGAGAAGTAAATTTTTGAAAAGTTTTATCTCGATTAACATGAAGTAGATAGAAGGATAAGCGATTGTATGAGTAGAAAAAGATATGTGAGTGTAATAACTCAGATGTATATATGTGACATTCTAACAGTAAATGTTCCTAGCATGACTAACCACGGTAGACGTGAATTGTTATTTAAAATAGCTAGGAAACAGTAAGTAACAGGGAAGTAAGGTGATTGCTACACACTATCAGATTGTGTTTTGATGAATCTACGCTAAATACCAGGCAGTGTAATTACATTACACAATCCGGGCAGTGACAACAGCTGTGGCGCCAGTCGTGTGCCGCTGTTGTTCCGAGTATTTCGGCTCTACACACCTGCCCATCAACATCCACTTCTTCATTTCCTCCTTCTCCACGCGGACCTTCTCAACAGGAAAGCTCTACCTTACCCCTTCTCCTAACAAATGGCCACTTGCGCGAGGAAGCACGAACTATGTCATGATGTCATGAAGTGCGCGTAATGTAAGGCGAAACAATTGCCAGAGCAAAAACGCGCGCAGCAGGACAAATGAAATATGCTAGTGAAAATAAATACTAGCAGGTTCTGGAAATAAATAATTGTATCTAGTTGCCATAAAAAAGAAAATACAGATGAAAACCATTTAACATCAGCGCGTTTTTATTTTAAGCTTAGCTAACTACGGGTAAATCCATGTGATGGCATAACTTCCCCTTAGAAAATAATAAAAAATGAAAACTTTAGTTTTATTAATTAGTAGCTCTAGAAGAATCGATATGAGTATAATACTTCTTTTTTTATATTTTTATGTTAAACTTCTATAAGTGGTTAGGCTAAAGATCATGAATAAATGAAATGATGCTTAAAAAAGCCTGAGTAAGATACGCTACACTAATATCATCTATTGTTGCTTACTTACTATTAGTGTTTACTAGTAAATAGTTCTCAATACCAAGCTTTTCAATCAGAAAGAGCATGCATTTCTCAAGTTGGCAGAGCGGACTTTTAATAAATACTTTTAAGGTCGTTCAAATTCCTGATCACACTATGACAGTTAAAATGTTGGTTTACCTAAATCGTGTTAGAAGCATATTGCCTTAGTTGCGTAGTCGCCTGTCTGCGCCATCTTCTTGGTAACCTTTTTTTTTTAATTTACGTCCTCCAACGTTGTCATATCGGACGATGAACGGAATAGTTGAAATGATGCTCAAATTAGTCCAGGGTCCACAGAGCTTAGAGTAACCCAACATTCGTCTTTCAGGAAAAAACCCAGGTAAAACCTTATCCAGGTAACTCACCCTGACCGAGACTCGAATTCGGTACCTCTTGAACGTGAGGCAGACATGCTGCCACCACGCTACCGAGGCGGGCAAAATCCTCTTGATGAGCTATCTATTTTGTAGCTGTTTAGCTTTAGCAAAGTATGAACTTTTGAAACTATGACTTTCTTAAAATGTAATATAAGTCAATCTTATGGTGGACGTTGCTGCATAGTGGTCTTCTTGTATTATTTCTAGTTTTCTGTAGATGGAACTTTGAATCACGTATTGACGTGTAATCTGATATTTATTTGGCAAAAATATTTTTGTGCACCATATTTGAACCCGGTCACAGAAGATATAACCCGAGCTCGTTTCCTCGCTGCCAATGTACTTTATTTTTAATATCTGATTACGAATTATCGTAAAAAGCTGTCATAGCCGAAATTTTCTGGAGCTCTGCATTACTAATTGAATTTAAATTAGGTACCTATTCTTGTACATTCGTGTATGCTTCTTTGAAATAATATATTCTTATATAAGATCAGTAAGTGCATCTTTGCAGAACGATGAAGAAGCTTACGCATACTCCTTCTTCTGCGCTCTAAACTTCACAAATATTTATACAAAAATAACATTAATTACTATCACCTATTCAAAGGTAGCATCAAGGTCAATCGGTCTGGACTCGGCGAATACTCACGATCGCTACTGTGACCAAGTCAGTCGAGAACTTAAGATAGATGACTGCTTGCACCGATAAGAGTGTATTTAAATGCTGCATGAGCGAAATCGTAAGTATTGATAGCAAATAAAGGGAAATAATGACGGTAAAAGTTAAATTATAATATTCAGCATTGCTTGTCTGTAACAATGAATATACGTTATAATAGTTAAAACGTTGGGGTAAATGCCATCGATAGTTGGCTTTCTAGACCAGGGTTCGCTACCTACCGTAACTTCTCAATTTACTCACTATGCTAAGTGGGTGCCGATCTTAAACCCGGGATTTAAAATTTGCACTCCCTGAAGAGCGGGATCGAATCCTTGGCAGGGAACCGAATTACAACACTAACACATCACATCACGATACAGGTTACGTATTAATAGTTGGAGGAATAATTAATTCATCTTTAATAATCTGCAGTAAAATATGCATAACTAACGCTGTGCATGATTTCAGCTATTCATGTATGGTCGAAAAACAGTTTGTCAATTATAGTTGTGATTTTACAGTAACAAAAAGAAATACCTCAAATAGTAACATGAAATTTTGTGAGGTAACGAAATTGAGGATAGCATTTTCTCGGAGCCCTGGAAGATCAAAGCAAAGAAGGATTTGTATGCAGTGTGCTAATACGCAATAAAGAAACCTAGAGGTTATGATGCATTGAGGAAACTGATTGCTAGAACTTGAAATGGTTATTAAGAGTGGTTAAAATCAAAGAATAATTTAGAAGAGGAAAATAAATTGGTTTGTGTATTTGTTCAGAGATATTGCTTAAAGAGTTTCATCGTCGGGTAAGATGAATAGAATAAAAGGTTTGGGTGAAAGAAGTAAGCAGTTGATAATATTTAACATAGGTAATCCAATGAGGCAACGAATAGGAAAGCTGAAAAAAATAGCAGAATGGAATGAGCAAGGTTTAAGATTTAAGGCTTACATAAAACTATGATTGATGTTTTCATTTTAATATATTGTTTAACGAGGAACGTACGCTGAAAATGTAGTAGTGTATTTCAAGTTTAGTGAGCGAGATGGCTTCTCGGTAAGGTGTGAGGATCAGATCTCGGAGGTCACAATTCATTTCCACTTGGTCTGATCATTCTAGTGCTATTGATTTTCTTTTTGTAATTTCCTCTGTTTACTAGTGTAATCTGGGGAGGTTTATAAAATGCTGCAAATTCTACATTCACCATACGTTCTCAGCTCATATCCTTTTCATATTTCAGGGTTCAAGGATCAGGCGAATGGATGACGGATGAGGTGTACACTGAGGAAATGTCTCATGGGTTCACGCCAGACACCTCTCCATGGGGAGACACAAGTCTGTGGTAGGCCTCCGCTGTCTATAGAATGTAATATCTGAAGACGATAGGGACTACGCCTGCCCTTCGCTCTCTATAGCCTCCCTTCAGTCCTATCACAAGGACAGTAAGCGACATTTAAAGCCGTGAGGGTACATTTAAAAGTTATCCAAATCGTTTCTCTTTCTGAACATCAGAGACCTATATCGATAAATAATAAGATATTACAAGGAATCGCTGCTTAATGACTCATAATTTAATTTGGCAAGATATGAGACCCAGCAACCTGTTGTATCCTTGAATAAAAAAGGGAAAAAAACCAATGCCTTAATCTAGATAAATTTGTTCTCAGGGGAGGCGCGCACTGCGTACCCGTACTCCGCCCACTGCATGTCAAGACTAGCATCGAACATTTTAGGCTTATCTTCGGCACCAGATTACTTAATTTTATGTTCCTTTAGGCCAGTTAATTAGAAATACATCATTTCTTGGCACTTTTACCTCTCAACTGTTGGCCAGATATATTTTGATACATTAGTATTTGATAAATTATAACAGCAAGAGTTTCTTAAGATAACAAACCTTGTTTTAATTATTACAACAATGAAATATCTAAAAGCTATAATTTTCTTCACTAAAGGTAACTTAAGAGTATATGTTTCAATAGTTAGCTTACAGATTTCTATCATCTTATTGTGCACTTCTTTATATTCATTTCACATTGACTATCGAAAGAAATTAAGAAGATTTTAGAGGGTGTTCTATAAATTAAATATTTTAAATGTTGTCTTATAAGTTTGAAGCATATAGAAAATGTACTGCATTTGTATTCATTTATAACCAATAATAACTGCGTGATCACTATATTATAATAGCTATTCCAATAGGTGTATTGGTTAGACAATTCCTTCCCGTCCCAAGTTAGAAGAAGATTGCACTTTCCAATCAGCCTATGCTAAACCCATTTCAACACTTCTAACCACTTACCCATAAACGAGAAAGTATTGCATTTTATACAAAACTAGCATTGCAAATATAAGTCGTGACTCCTTTAATCTCTTACAAGCATAAAAGTTTATCTATGTATTATATATATATACTTTATTTCATTTAAATATTTATTTAGTCGCCTCGCTTTGAAAACGTGTAATTGAGTTTTACCATAACCTTATAAACACAATATTGTAGGGCATATCTGCAATATCAATGGTCTATATGCTACAATTTCAAAAACGTCTTTTTAATGTTAAATATCACTTCTTAATATGCAAAACTCTGTCATATAATTTTGCTTCACAAGCATTAGTTCATAGCAAAATTATCTTTAAAATATGTGATTTAGAATCACTAACTTGTTTGAAGTGGTATACAGCTTTAAAACTGACTCACTTTAAAACCTTTGGAAAGAAGAACTTGCCCGCCTCGGTAGCGTAGATGGTAGGGTATCTGTCTCTCATTCAAGAGGTCCCGAGTTCGAAACTCGGTCAGGGTGAGTTACCTGGATAAGGTTTCTTCCGAGTTTTTGCCTTATGCTGAAGGATGAATGTGGGGTAACTCAAAGCTCGATGAACCCTGGGCTCATTTGAGCAGCATCTTACCCATTCCATTCATCGTCCGATAGGACTTAACGTTGGAGGACGTAAATTTAAAAAAAATATATATCTTATAACAGATTTAACTGATTCTATTTTGCAAATATAATAACAAATTTCAGAAGAATTCAACAATTACATTGTTTGACATTTTGAAGAAGTGAATGCACTGGAAAATGTTTCCAGGAAATTTAAATTTCAGAATTAAAAACATTCCAAATATATAAATGTAGTTATTTATGATGTGAAAACAGCTTTTTGAATTTATGGTCCACAAGTAATTTCAAAGCATGGAATACCAATGTCAAATTTAAGAGATTTATAATAAATTTCGGGATACTACCGTCCCCTTAAGAGTAACTGAAATAATACAAAATATCCCAAGTATGTTCGAGAGATTGGAATTGGAATCCCCTCAAGGTATATCGAACACACTCCATTCTTCTGAAAGGGTAACATATATTTAATTGGCATCCAAGGTGTGATTTTGGGAAGACAATGGGCCATTTTAGGAAGTGAGTTGGTCCCAAACGGCTCTCCACGTATGCTCTCTCCTCTACCTTCTGTTTAATTACCATTCCCTTACACCTGCTTCCTTCCGTCCGGCCGCCAATGAATTACGGAGACCGGTCACTGGCCTTCCGTGGACAAAAGAGAGCACAAACGGATAACCAGCCAGGTGAACACTAACTTAACCCGGATCAAAACTTCACCTCTGCAAGCATTTCTATTGCAAGTGAGGCACTCGAATCTAATCTCACATAGTTTGTACATTTTCTCTAGACTTACAAACTTTAAACACCATTCAAGGGGCTAAAACATTAATGTCTACAAAACTCAAGAAATTGGTTGAATTTTTATTAATATTTTACACTTTCAACTATGTACAAGCGGTAGAGAAGGTATTTTTCACATCCAAAAATTTGGTAACGTGATTTCACAGCTAACATATTGTCTTCAGATCTCCTAAAGTAAAAAGGAATCCTTACAAAAAGATCTGAGTGCGTCTTTAAATTCATATGAACAGCATAATTTATAATAAAAAAATACACTTAAATAAAAATTCTTTTTCTTCAAATTTTAATACTATTCCCCACCTCACAACACTCTTTACGTGCAGAACTCCACAGATTTGCTAAACAATGCCTCTAACGATTTTCTATATATAAAATGTGTACGTTTGTTATATTTTTATGAAAAATTAAATGTATATTTTGAGTTTCCTTGTAATGATTTCTTAAGCCCACTTCATTCCCGATGGCTTTCACTTTGACATAACTGATAAACCTTAAAAATATATTTTAATTTGTTAATCCACCAAATGTGCAGTATACTTAAAGCATGCAATTTGTGTCATTTTCTTTTTGAAAACAATTATCAAGGTATTTCCTTGTTTTTAATTTACGGCCTCCAACGTTAAGTCATATCGGAAGATGCGTGGAAGGAGTGAAATGATGCTCAAATGAGGCCAGGGTCCATAGAGCTTAGAGTTGCCCGAAAGAAAGGAAAGGTGTAGTATTTAACGCCCGCTTTTACTACATACGGCACCGCAGGCGATGACACTGATGACACATGAGATGAAGATGGAGCACCGGTGGAATGAGATGGCGGGGGAAACCGGAGATCCCGGAAAAAACCCGCCACAGCGCCGTGTTGTCCACCACATACCTCACTTTGCGGTCTCCTGGGATCGAACCCGGGCCGCCTTAGTGAGAGCCAAGCGGTCTAACCATTGAGCCACGGCGCGGCCAGTGAGAGTTGCCCGACATTCGTCTTTCAGGATAAGGGAAAACCTCGGAAAAATTTTATCAAGATAACTCACCCTGATCGAATTCGAGCTCAAAACCTCTTTGAACGTGAGGGAGACACGCTACCATCTACGCTACCGAGGATGCCTTCCCTATTGGTTTGAACTTTCAAGTACTTGTGCTGTTCCCCTGTTCCCACGAACTTATAGGGGATGCCACAAAATTGTATCTGCCAACATTTACGGTGGTTAACATAAAAAATATGGAGGAAGAAGCGTTTCAAAGCAGTTTATACAAGAGTATAAGAAAAGTAATCTGAATATTTTTATTTTTGGCTCTGTAAAGTGGCACTTTATGTGTATAAACTATTTCTTCGATTATCATAGCAGTCTCTAATAAATTATAGGATAACAGAGTTTCGGTCAAACGGTTTGATATTACTTCTGTATCTGCTCCTTCCAAGTCGGACTGGACTATCTTATAGTATGCCAGAGATGGTTTGCATCAGTGAATCTAATACCTCTGGACATTCTTCCAAAGACTGTGCTTTATTTACGATGTTTCTCACCATACAATCCTACTATTTAATAAACATACCCTGGAGGGATGGATTGGTTAAATTACATACTCTTTCGTCTGTAGTGTCATAGGACGTGTTAGAGATGGCTGGAGCGAAGGTGAAATAGGTTGTACTAAGCCTAATCCTAGTTAATGCAGAAGGAAATTGTAGTCTGATTTGAAACCTATTAATTTCTTCTTCTAGGAACATTCATTTGATATCTTAGTTTCCATAACATCTTGTACCTAACAAGACATTTGATTGAGAGTATGTGAGCTAAATTTCACAGATAAGCACTCCAGAAACTTTAAATGCAGTAAGTCTAAGCATGGACAGAAATAATGGTAGTTAGACAGAGGGTGCATAGTTATTGGATCACAGCATCCCATGTAGACGTTAAACATACTATTCTTATATACCATTAGCATTGGCGACTACTGCGCGTCTATGTGGCACCATCTAACTTCCTCCAGTTCCCTTACTTCATTCCTTCAGACTTCATCAAGTCTGTGCATAGGTGAGCTCTTACCCTTACCCATCATCATTAGCAATCAAGTCGTGTAACTCTGAATGCATATGAAAGCTTTAATTTTAGGAAGACATTCCGAAATTCTTTAGCACACCTTACTTTAGCTTTACGACGTACTTGAATACATTTTAAGAGTAAAATAAGAATACATTTGTATTATTCCTCTTCTATAAAGCAAGATGAAATAGCAATGCGAAATATTCCAACATTTGTTCTGCTAAGAATTGTGCGTAATAAATACGGGGTAATAATAGTCAAAATAAATTAAAAGCATACGACAAAAAATTAATACCATGTTCGCGTGATCAGCAATCGCAATCTTTGACTGCGAAAGTGCAGAGAAAATACGAGAGGAAAAACAAGTTTATTTGGAACATGACATGTCGTAAAACGATAACTTTTGAATTTCAAACTTATTACCGAAATGAAGACCGGTGAAGAGGCATACTTCTTTGGGGGATAGTAAATGCTTTGGTGCTCCTTTTATGGTCTTATAAATAATGTATGTTGAAGTAAATCAAAGATCAATATACATTTAGATTGTCAGCAGTAAAAATAACCAAGGCTAGTTTATGATGGTAATTGCAGGTCGCCCATGGCTTGCAATTCATAACTATTATTTTGTTAGCAAGAGAAGAAAACACTTTATGGACGTTTTGTTTGCAGTATGTTAATTGAAAAGCATATTTATACTACTGAATGTTTTGGAATGCACTGGATGTGCACTTGGATGCAAAATAAGTGGTCCTTAATGGTACTGGATGATTTAAATATTGAAATAGCAACTCCTTGCTCATTCTCCTTCTTTCTCCTGCTCTATCTCTCTCATACTCTTTCTTTTTGGACAACATTACACTAATGATTAATAGTAATAGTAATAATAATAATAATAATAATAATAATAATAATAATAATAATAATAATAATAATAATAATAATAATAATAATAATAATAATAATAATAATAATAATAATAATAATAATAATAATAATAATAATAATAATAATAATAATAATAATAATAATAATAATAATAATAATAATAATAATAATAATAATAATAATAATAATAATAATAATAATAATAATAATAATAATAATAATAATAATAATAATAATAATAATAATAATAATAATAATAATAATAATAATAATAATAATAATAATAATAATAATAATAATAATAATAATAATAATAATAATAATAATAATAGTAATAATAATAATAATAATAAATATCAGTGACCAAACAGAGGTACTGGTAGACCGAATATACACAGCTGCCCTGTCTTTGGCCTACCCAGATATCCCTTCGTGCGCTAGAACAGTTGCAGAACGCCACGGGTCAATTTCGACTAAATGCACGGCAGTGGCGTAGCGAACTTCCCCTGCTCCTCTTGGTTTTCAGCAAAACGGTGCAATGAGTATCCCTTTCCAGGAATAAACTAGCGAGTGTACTCCATGATATGAGAAAATAGCAATGTAAACAACGAATAAAATGTTATAATGTTGAAACAGTTATTTTAGATTTAGTTTTATTTAAAATTATTTGTGGTTGTAGGTAAGTGTGAAAGTGATCAGATAGATAGGAGAAAAGGGAACTGTATATTTCTTATGATTTTAATAACAATATTAATATGAGTTTTAAAGAAATGTTGTTATGGGAAAAATTTATTTAAAAGGAAAATTATGAAACCATTATTAAATAGTGTCGCGAGGCATTGTTGCGACGGGCGCGGCTGGTGTGCGCAGCGTGTAGATAAAAGTTTACCGAAACAGGGAAAGAAAGAGATGTCTGGAAGGTTCGCCTTTCTGGTGCTGTCTTGATTGTTACAGAACGTTCCACTAATTTCTAGAACAATGAGTGGAGGTATAAAAGATGCCACGGCTTGTTGTCAAGGGACAATCGTAATTGGACTCGATAATCGTGTGCGTGCAGCTGTGATTTGAAAGTGGACTCTTTCGTTTGTGGTCTGCGGCAGACAACCCTGAAGGTGTTATATATGTATGTTACATAATTCTGCTGCTGCCAAGGATGGAAATAAAGAGCAGTTTGAATTTCTGCAAACTCGACTTTTAATTTTATGAGCCCACAAAGTCACAATATTACAACGAATATTGTTATAATTGAATGTGACGTGGACCATTTGAAAGATGTCGAGTTGGCATAGCAGCGGCAGGATGTGTGTGTGTTAGTCAGTCCGTAAGTCTGTAGAAAGGAAGAGATTGAGAACGCACTGTATAAGTAAACCAGTTATTTTAATAATACGTAATATAGACTTTCAGAAAAGTGATTATTTGTTCAGTGTTTTAAATGTTCTAATGAAATTAAAATATAATTTTGGAAAAGAAAGTTATAAAATCTATTTAATCTTTCTACAAATTTATCATCGTTTCTCATCCGCGACCGTATTCTGAAAAATAGATTTTCATGCTAAAACGAGAGCAGCTGTGGTAAGTTCCAGAATCGAGCTTCGAGAAAATCAACGTGGTGC
Organism: Mantis religiosa; assembly: GCA_030765055.1. NCBI lineage: Eukaryota > Metazoa > Arthropoda > Insecta > Mantodea > Mantidae > Mantis > Mantis religiosa. The sequence goes on along the minus strand of CM060958.1, from coordinate 46,104,888 downwards.
ATCATTGCATCACATCACGACCATCGCTTCATCGCTACATACGAAATGACTTCCGTTTCAATGTTTTCATCTTCAGTTACAGATTCTTTATTTTCGAGAGAATAAGCTCATGTTTTTGATCGGCAAATCCATTTTCAGTTCTGCAGGTAACTCAATTCTCACCCAACCCTCCCTCTAACCATAGTGGGCCGTGCAGTGGCTCAGTGGTTAGATCGCTTGGCTCTCACCAAGGAGGCCCGGGTTCCATCCCAGACGACCGCAATCTGAGATTTGTGATGGACAACATGGCACTGGGGCGGGTTTTCTCCGGGATCTCCGGTTTCCCCCGCCATCTCATTCCACCGGTGTTCCATCTTCATCTCATGTATCATCAGTGTCATTGCCTGCGCTGCCGTATGTAGTAAAAGAGGGCGTTAAACACTACACACACACACACACACACACACACACACACACACACACACACACACACACACACACTAACAATATTGCGTCGAGCAGCTTCTTTATACAACTCACACTATACTTTAATACTTTACTAAGAGAGGCTAAGCCTCTTCTCCGTTCCACAATAAGTACATTTTTTGTTAGTTCATCTTGTTTCTTGACCCAAATGCATTCTTTCTATAGTATGATCTATATAAACCTGAACCACTTCAATAGGTCAAAGCCTTTGAAGCAATAATAGGCCACACGTGCAACTTTGAGAAGATATAATATACAATTAGGAGATAACATTGCACTACTTACATCTCAGAGCAAATGTTGGAAGTGTCCTCCACCAGCATCTATACATGTTTGCACTCGTCTCACCATATTCTCTGAAGTTTTACGGAGAGCATCCTCGCCAATGTTATTTATTTCGGTTCGAATGGATTCCTTGAGAACATCAATTGTCCGTGGCCTATTCTTTTAAACTCTTTCAGATACCCCCACAAGAAAATGTCCGGCGATGTTAGGTCGGGGGATCTGGGGAGTGGGCACAGACCTTTTGAGATTATTCAATTATCAAAGAAACTGGTTACAACTTCCATGGTGTCATTAGATATATGTCACGTTGCTCCATCTTGCTGGAAATAACCTTCTCTCAATTCGATATCATCTCCGTAAAACTTCAGAGAATATGGTGAGACTAGTACAAACGTGTATAGATGCCGGTGAAGGACACCTCCAACATTTTCTCTGAGATGTAAATAGTGTAATGTAATCTCCCAATTGTTGATTATATTCTCCCAAAGTTTCACGTGCCCACCTCGGTAGCGTAGATCGTAGCGCGTCTGCCTCGCGTTCAAGAGGACCGGAGTTCGAATCTCGGTTAGGGTAAGTTACCTGGATAACGCTTTTCCCGGTGTTTCCCTTATCTGAAAGACGAATGTCGGGTAACCCTAAGCTCCATGGAACCCGGATTCTTTTGAGCATCATTTCACCCATTTCGTTCGTCTGAAATGACTTAACGTAAATTATAAAAATATTGCACGTGTGTCATATTGTTAATTCAAAAGTTATGGCCTATTGAAGTGGTTCAGATTTATATGGATCGTACTATATTTTAAGAATAAGCAGCTAAGAAAATATTTACTAAAGAATGACATAATTATAAAATGTCAAAGGAGATGCGGTTAATCGTTCAAATATGTTGATACATGAAAAGTTTCAGAAAATAATAACGCTAAAAAGAAGGTTTTGAAAGAAACACTTAAAATTTAAATATGCATAACAGCACTGCATCCAGAAGTGTTTAAACGCCCACACAGAACATTAAACATTGTGATATTTTAAATCAAGGTGCTAAATAAAATTGTGGATTTCAAAGGAAGGAAAATATGTTTGTATTTTTTCTACTTTTTCATCCATTTTAGAGTTGGTTGTCTTTGCCTCAATGTGCTCCGCATTAGCTCCCGTGAGTAAGTTGCATTACCTCAAACCCCAGTGGCAAGATTAGATGTGTATGAACAGGAAACAAACCTCTTGACTATTTACGGCCACTGTTATGATTTAACGTGCGCTCCATGAGCAGATTTATCAGGGCTTGTCAAGTTGAAGACTGCAATAATACCCAGCCTTAATCGAAAACGAAAGTTTGGTGAGATGTCTGGACCATGACAGGGAGGAAGATGGCTGTCTTGTCTACTCTACATCATTCTGTCCCGACTAGCAGTAACTTCCTTAGAAATCAGATGCAGGTGGACGTCGCTTAGTCCCAAGATGTCACTGAGGCCCTCAGCGGCTTTGAAATTTAACGGTTTGCAGTAACTTCATTCTTTCATATTGTAAAATATGTGCTGTTCGTAGTTGAAAATTGAAGAAAGTATCTGAAGCTTGTAACTTATACAGTGGAGGAGGGTATTTTGCTTACTGGGACTCACTTAGAGCTATTATGGTTATCACCCTTAGGATAAATGAATGCAATGAACACTGGAGTCTAAGTACCACACACGCGCGGAAGTCCCTTAACAGCTCCAGATTCGAAGAGATGAAGATGAGTACTTTGTCGACTAAGCACCTTTCTGATGTCTTGAAAGTACCTACCCCTTTTCTCTGATCAAGCATCCACGCCAGCTCTCCGACACAGCCAAATGCCAAGATACCGAAATGGAAAGGAAACAATGGTGGAGCTGTAATCAGCCTAGCATACGCCTACCGACCACAGAAAACAACGAAGGACCCAAGGTCAAGAAGTGATTGCCGAGAACTGAACTGGTGACATACATATTAACGTAAAAACATCTTACTCACTATCTAAAGTATTATTTCATATGATTCTATACACGATACAATTTATTTTGTCTATTCAGTAAGTGGTTCTTAAAAGATTATTTTCTACATGCTTTTACAACGGGTACAGACAGACCGCCTCGGTAGCGTAGATGGTAGCATGTCTGCCTCGCGTGTCTGCCCCGAGTTCGAATCTCGGTCAGGGTGAGTTACCTGGAAAAGGTTTTTTCCTGGGTTTCCTTATCCTAAAAATGAATGTCGGGCAACTCTAAGCTCTGTGGACTCTGGGCTCATTTGAGCATCATTTCACCCATTCCATTTATCGTCCGAAGTGATTTAACGTTGGAGAACGTAAATTAAAACATAAGGGTACAGAGCAGAATGGAAGTGATAGTCAAATCTTTAAAAGCTATTACACGCTGGCTTCGAAGTTCCATCCTCTTTACGTTGCATCCAGAATGGCAAGAAATAAAAGAATTCAAAAGTACGGAATCTCTTAGAAATGGTTAATATTACCACCAACTTTTTTGATAAATTTTCTTTTAACAACATTCACATTTGTGGCTCGATAAGCTTTTTTTTATCTTTAAGAACGTGTCAGCTGATAAAATTAAAATGACTTCAATCTACATAAAATAAAAGTTATACATATTATTAATGATACAAATAATTTGAACACATTTTTTACTTAAAATCACTACAATATTTTTTAAGAAATCAAATATTTTAAACAACAATTGAAGAGTATTTGGAGTGGGGATTTCCTTGTATATCATGGTTTTGAAAGATGCTGAGCTTAAATATCGTTTGGTGCTTACCCACCTTCGAGATATGCGATTCAAAGATGTGCTACAATGACAGACACTCACGCAGACGTTTTCTTGAACTTCTCTACAATATAGAAGTCCAGAAACATGATATCTCAATCTCAGATTTTTAGCTGGCTCTGTTTGGTAGAAAATGGCTGTAATGTTTACTTTTTGAATGCTTAATTCATTACAGTATACTTAAGTTTAATTCCATGCATTTCATCACTAACTATTAAATCTTCAGTTGGCCTTAAATTAGCAAGAAATTAATTTCTTGTCAAAATTATTTTAGCATTATTTTCAAGGTTTATTTTAAGAAATGCCGGAAAAGACTTCGGAAAATAAATATGTATCCTTTAGGGTGGATACTGAGAAATTTTGATTGAATTTTAAATTTAATAGACTATATTCCTCCTCAGCTGGCTTATTCAAATAAATTTAATTTCTGAATGGTAATTATATCATACAGTGCTTTAAATGGATAAAATGTATTACACGTTAACACTGAATATACTGAAACACGAAGATAGCTTCACTAAAGAAGCAATTAAATAAATTATAAGTGAATCTTAATTACATTTTAAATCCCAATTACCTAACATCTAAAACAACAAAACAATTCGGTAAACCCGCGCTACAGGATGAAGCTGCGAATTATCTCGGAGTACCAATCAGCGGTGTGGCCACCCTTGCACCTGGCAGTGGCTTCTGAGCCAAAAAAGAAGAAGGTTCAGCATCTCGCTGTTTGAGTAAGAAGGTGTATATGTAACACACTATAAGTATCATTGCTGTGGAAGGTAGCCAAAAAGTACCACCTAAGAATAAAAAGAGAACATTTATAGGAAGCGGGCTACACAGCTTAAGCGACATTACACTGGCCAAATGTATGTAAATAAATAACAGGAATTGTTCGATTAAAATGTCTACCTTTCACTTAAATCAAAGATAACAACCTAGATGGCACAGGAATGCAAATGTCAACTGAGAACATCTTTAGTGGAGCGAATGGTAAAGGACTATTACACAACTCAGGACATGACCTGGTACATGGAACTTAAATGTAAAAGAGCTACCTGCAGATAATCTCCATGATGTGCTAGTAAATCGATGTTAAACAAGAGACTAAAAGAAACAGCAAGTCTTACGAAAGAACCCAGGTTCATAAAGAAACTCATTTTCCCTTCATACGGGTAAAACGATACGAGGTAATGTGAATTACATACTTTATAAATCACACTTATATAATTAAAGGAATATTTTATAACGTAAATAATTGCATATTTGGAGCTTGTAATATGTTATTATAATTTTGAGCCCAACTAGTACTCAAAGGTGGTGTCGAAACTGAAATTGAAGAGAACCCGAACTTCAGGTTCATCAATATACCGACAGAGACGCCCCTATCGCCTCCAACGAACGCACCAAAATCAAAATTCAACAGCAGACATTAGCTAGGATGTTAGGAAAGTCCTAACAAAACAAGTTCCAGGTAAACACAAGCAATATACGAGGGCTGTTCAATAAAGAATGATCACAATTTTTTTGACAACGTATCTTTGCTCATCCTCATAAATTTGACGGTACTTCTCAAAATAATCTCCCCTGAATGCGATGCTCTTGTCCCAGCGTTTCTGCCAGTCTTCAAAGAGATGCTGGAAACCAATTTTTGAGACATCCTTCAAAATCGCCTTCACAGCATTCACCACTACCTCTGATGATCGATAATGCCTCCCACGAAGGCGATTCTCCAAGTTAGGGAATAGAAAAATGTCACATGAGGCTAAATTCAGACTATAGGGAGGGTGAGGGATGCACCTCACATTGACTTTTGCAAGATATTCAGCAACAACATTGGCAATATGCGGCCGCGAATTATCGTGGTGCAGCATCCAGCCTGCTTCACCGAAATGTGGCCTTTTGCGCCTGATAGGAACTTGCAATGTTTTAGGACGTCCCTGTAGTATTGTCCAGTTACTGATGTGTGTGCAGGTACAACATGCTGATCAACCATTCCATGAATATCAAAGAAACAGATGACCATAACTTTCGCAGCAGAAGCAACCACATTTGATTCTTTGGAGTTTGGTGATGAAGAAGTTTTTCACAATGAGTTTTGCTGTTTGCTCTTAGGATCAACATGATATAGCCAGGTTTTATCAGCAGGGATTACGTTTGAAAGAAGCTTCGGATCTTCTTCTAACATCAACATGTCCTTTTGTTCGGGAACAACTGTCTTGGAACCCATCGCGCACAAACACGTCTCATGTGTAATATTTCTGTCACCAACGTGTAGGTGGCACCCAATGAAATGTTCAGTGATCTTAAGGTAATTCGTCGATCCTCTCTCACAATGGCAGCAGCAGTGTTGATGTTTTCTTCCGTAAGAGCAGTAACTGGAGCACCGGGTCCACCTTCCTTTGAAATTGACTGTCTCCCCTCTTTAAACATTTTAAACCACCTTCGAGCTGTGCTATAGGGAAGAACAGACTCTCCATAGGCCTTCTGTAACATTGTATAGGCCGCATCTGAAGATTAGTTGAGACGAAAGCAGAATTTCAAGATCGCATATTGTTCCTCGCGTGTTACCTCCATTGCAGTGGTAGGCGATACTGAACATGTCTGAACTTGCCTGGTTCTCACAGGCGGGAACCAGGAGTACCAATAATGAAACTACTGCAGCGTGTTTGTTTCACATTAAGCTTACAGAATATAATAAAATTGAATTTTAGTGCGCAAAATCATGACCGTAAAAAAATTATGATCATTCTTTATTGAACAGCCCTCGTATATAGCAGGGCTATATCGTTAATTTTGTGTTTAATTATATCACAGTCCTTAATCTAAGAGCTTGTAATGTGCGTTTAATATTGAATTACACTTTCCCCTTTATCTAAGCATTAGAGACAACTACTTATTCCAGCAAACACTGAGTACTGGAGTAGGAGGTACTTATGTATGCTTAGGAACAGATGAGAGCAGTCTATTGACTGTTGTATCTCCGATGCAACGCAGGCATTTGAACCAGTGACCTACGCCCTACGTGACATATATAGCGAATAACGCCAACCTAAAGCATAACTTTACCTCCACACTCTTGTACAAACTTCGTATAAAAGCTTATTTTTCTATGTACCCATTTCGTGCTAATGAAGATATACATTTGTATAAATTACTGAATATGGATTTCCTTGTAGGTAAAATGGCATTAGGGAAATACAGTGAGCTTAAGTTATAGTCAAACAGCTGATCTCTCTGTGATGGCATTAGCTAATCAAGGATCATTTAGCCAATATAGTGATGTGTATTCTCTCGATCATTCTTACAGATTTAGAGTCAGATTGAAAATTTCAATGCCACAGCCAGCATTTGAAACATGGATCTCCCGGTCTCCGTCTGTTTGCTGTTAACCATAGACCTGTTATAGCCAACATGCCAGCATAACATTAGGCTCTCCAACTAACTCGTATTTTCCCGGCAAACCACTGAGTGTTCTCATATACAATGAGATACGCACCTTTTGTGGCGACTTACTATGCTCTAAGTACTTAAGTCTCAGGCTTCATGGTTGCCACTGTTAATTAAATAGATGGAAATTAAAACGTTCTTTCACACTAGCCTGTGTATGCGACGATTTGGATAGGTAGAGTCAGATTGAAAAATTCAATGACATAGCCGGGATTTGAACCACATATCTCGCATGGTTCCATCCCTACAGACTGCTAGAAAAATGAAGAATGATCTTAGTTCATGAAATTTTCTCATCCATCAACCAGGTATCGAATCGACACCTGCTCATTTAGAAGCTGCTAACCACAGAGAAATCTAAAAGTATATTCTCAGATTCCAATTTCTTTATATGACCAGTACAAAAGAAAGAAGAACACGAATAAAACAAACTTTAAGAAAAGCATTTGAAAATGTAAAGCTACAAGAAATATCTTTAAGCACCTTTTTATTTTTGTGTAGCACAATTTTCTCTATCTCTTACGTCTTTCAGTTACGTCAAGACGAACGTCGTGTAACTCTAAGCTCTATGGAACCTGGGCTCATTTGAGCATCATTTCAGCCATTCCATTTATCGTCCGATATGACTTAATGTTGGAGGACGTAAATTACAATAAAAAAGTTACGTCAAAGTTATTCAAAATAGGGGGAATATCTTTAGAGATTAATTCCCAGTTTGTTCAAGATATGCACTTCATTTAAAATGCAAGTACCTTAAGTAGGTATATGTTAATTTAATAACAAATATAGAGCCATTTGTGACTTCAGTAAAATTTTTCGTTAAAGTTTCTTATAAATGACATTTTGGGATGGATTATCATTCCTCTGAAGATATTGACAATAAATACCAAACACACACACTAACGCACACACACGCACGCACAGAGGGAGAGAGATAGTGAAAGATCATTTTCTAGAATGCTAGTGAAATCTTGGCATCGGATACAGTGAAAATAAATGAAAGCATTTCATAGATTTTCAAAATTTTTCTTCGGTTCACTTTTTTCCCCTAAACCGCTGATAAGGCAATTATAAAGTTCATAATTGATTCATAAGAGAGAACTTGGGGCTATGGTTGCAAATTTACGTAAAAGTGAGAGAAAAACATAAATTTAAGCTATAAATTTCAGGTAACAATATGTAAAGCGCAGTAAAGATATACGGATAAACAAAGTCGGTGTATACAGTGGGTTTAATGGATGTGTGAGGGTAAACGTCACTGGCCTTTACAAATTAGTGGATAATGAAAAATATTTGACCAATGTGATACATAGATTTCTACACAATATTTACACAGCACATTAAAAGCATCGAAAATTAATTTTTTCCCTTAAATTCAGTTTCAATGTTTACTAAATTATATCCACCTGGCAAATGACGTCATAGTTTATAAAGACTGTATAACTTGTTATGCGGGCATACTCGTTAGGCGATAATAGCACGCCATCTAGATATTGGATGCCGTTGATCATTGCCAGTATATGCTCCTGCAGGTCTGTGTGCCGAAATGGAGATGAGTCAAGCGAAAGAACCTCTCTCTGGACGTGAGGCAGCGTGTGTAGCATTATCATCATTGTGTTAATAGTCTCTCAAAGCATGGCGAGATGAACTCCACAGAATTTGCAAGACAATGAGAAATTTACATCTGTGTACATAGCTGTACCAGCATTCCAACAGGTGTTTGGTCAGCTTAACACCTGTTAGATGCCATATAACGATTATTTTCTCATGTTCGCACATTTGTAATATTTGGTTTTAGAATCACTCTCATAGCATTACCATTTTATAGCTTTATTAGCATTACATGGTAAACTACGGTCAGTAAGACATCGTTTGCTTGTATCATTCTGCAGGTTATTAGCTTCCCTCTGCTCAAACGTTGAACTCCAATTTTAGAGTACTATATAAAAATGAAATTAATTAAAATATGCTTATAAAAATGCACCATCTAATTTAGATTTAACAGAATAACTTGTTAGTTCAGTTACCACTGGTTTATAAGACAAGACAAGCACAATTTTGTGTGAGATATCCAAAGCCTTTGACTATGTACTGCAAAAGTTAAATATCAGCAAACCTCAGTTCTGCGGCATCAGAGGCACAGAACTGATATTAGTTGAAAGTTGTATTAGTTAGTCGTATCAAAAATGTAATTTAAAATAAAGAATTTTCAGATCTAGATAAATTAACAGAGGGAATGCCACAAGAATCCATGCTCTCTCCACTTTTATTCATCCTTATGACAACTTGTCTTATTATATTAACCATATGATGCTCCAGTTTGCTGATGATTCCACGTTTTATGGAGCCAGGACAAATTCCCATGATCTACACATCACAGTGGCGCTGGTTTTCCAGTCGGCAGCTAACTGATTCCAAGCGAATGGCACCTAACTTATAAAATTTTGTTTAAGAAATCAAATAATGTTGTTCGAGTCAAATTATTGGGCTTCACTTTGGATTCTAAGTTGGCATGGGAATATTCTATTTACTGTATTTATAAAACAAATGTTGCACATAATGTTTTAATGTTATTATTATTATTATTATTATTATTATTATTATTATTATTATTATTATTATTATTATTATTATTATTATTATTATTATTATTATTATTATTATTATTATTATTATTATTATTATTATTATTATTATTATTATTATTATTATTATTATTATTATTATTATTATTATTATTATTATTATTATTATTATTATTATTATTATTATTATTATTATTATTATTATTATTATTATTATTATTATTATTATTATTATTATTATTATTATTATTATTATTATTATTATTATTATTATTATTATTATTATTATTATTATTATTATTATTATTATTATTATTATTATTATTATTATTATTATTATTATTTTTATTATTATTATGATTATTATTATTATTATTTTTATTATTATTATGATTATTATGATTATGATTATTATGATTATTATGATCATCATCATCATCATTATGATTATTATGATTATTATCATCATCATCATCATCATTATGATTATTATGATTATCATCATCATCATCATCATCATTATGATTATTATGATTATTATCATCATCATCATCATCATTATGATTATTATGATTATTATCATCATCATCATCATCATTATGATTATTATGATTATTATCATCATCATCATCATCATTATGATTATTATGATTATTATCATCATCATCATCATCATTATGATTATTATGATTATTATCATCATCATCATCATCATTATGATTATTATGATTATTATCATCATCATCATCATCATTATGATTATTATGATTATTATCATCATCATCATCATTTATTATTATGATTATTATCATCATCATCATCATTTATTATTATGATTATCATCATCATCATCATCATTTATTATTATGATTATCATCATCATCATCATCATTATTATTATGATTATCATCATCATCATCATTATTATTATGATTATCATCATCATCATCATTATTATTATGATTATCATCATCATCATCATTATTATTATGATTATCATCATCATCATCATTATTATTATGATTATCATCATCATCATCATTATTATTATGATTATCATCATCATCATCATTATTATTATGATTATCATCATCATCATCATTATTATGATTATCATCATCATCATTATTATGATTATCATCATCATCATTATTATTATGATTATCATCATCATCATTATTATTATGATTATCATCATCATCATCATTATTATTATTATTATTATTATTATTATTATTATTATTATTATTATTATTATTATTATTATTATTATTATTATTATTATTATTATTATTATTATTATTATTATTATTATTATTATTATTACTACTATTATTATTACTATTATTATTACTATTATTATTATTACTATTATTATTACTATTATTATTACTATTATTACTATTATTATTATTACTATTATTATTATTACTATTATTATTATTATTATTATTATTATTATTATTATTATTATTATTATTATTATTATTATTATTATTATTATTATTATTATTATTATTACTATTATTGTTATTACTGTTATTACTTTCTATAACATTTACGTTCATTACTGGAAACCCGAATTAAAATATATTGAAAGCACATCAAAGATAAATGCAAATGGCAGTGTACTAAAAGCGACAGATTTTTCTTTTTTTCTTTTTTTGAGCTGTACGCCGTGGAATGACTAAACTTCTCTTTGCTTAAGCAGGAGGGAACAGCTGGAACAGCTACTTCAAAACTGACTATTTAAATTTCTAATTCGTTTATAAAAAAAGAAATATCAGAGAAATTGTTAAATCGAAACCCTCCTCCACCACCCCTCAAAAAATCAGTTAACGAGGTCTACATTTATTAGGGTCTATCATTTATAAAACGTCATTGAGAGTCAACAGGATATGAGAGACTACTAAAAATAAAAAATATCAATCTCACTTGTCATAAAATTAATTGAGACATGTTAATTATTTAATCAACAAATTTTTTTTAAAAAAATATCAAACGTTTTTGCTCTAAAGATACTTAGGAATGGGGAGACATTTAAACTTTTTCGTGTCCGCTAGAAGACACTAAACTTAATTTGGTACTTACCCATTTCTTCCTTGTGACTCACACAAACACAAATTTTTTCGGAAACTATTTTATTTTTCACTTTTGGAGTCGAGGAGGAAGAGTCATAAATCGTGTATTTCTGATGAAATATGCTATCAAATTTAGGATGAAATGTAATACTTATAATTACTGCAAGCCGTATTAAAGAAATAAATATGCATTGTCTTAGGTTCGGGGACCTCAAAATGATATTTGCCGTTAAATTTCTCTACTGGATTTTTAGGCAAAATGTGATACATCATCTTCATGCCATCTATATGAAATTTTCTTTTTTTTTATCTTTTTTTTAAATAGAGAAACTATGTCATCCAGTTTTATTTGAGTCGTATCAGACAATGAATGAAATAGGTGAAATGATGTTGAAATGACATTAGGGTCCGTAGTGCTTACAGTTACCTAAAGTTCATATGTCAGGATAAAGGAAAACCCTGGAGAAACCTCTCGCCTTGAACGAGATTCGAACTCAGGTTCGTGTGAACCTGAGGCAGGCACGCTACCATCTATGCTACAGAGGCGGTATTTTAAGTATTTGGAAGTGACCGTTGATACTGGAATTATTGACTGGCAAGAGTAACATAAAAATAAAATAAATCCCCGGCACGACAGCCCTAAGAGAGCTAAGGTCTACCAACCCAACTGTCGGTCTCACCCCCACTTACGCACGGCAGAGGTGGGCGATCATCCAACCGATATGAGGAAGAGATGTGGTCAGCATCTTGGCATCCCCCAGCCGGAATTTCGGTTTTCGTGACCAGGGCACTTTCCTCACGATGCTGAGTGGGCAGCGGTCCTATACCCGGGACCAACGAACCCGGGCCGCTTTCCTTGGTAAGGGACCATCGCATGCAGCCTTAGCTCGCTACGTCACGGCGTAGGACGTTAAGAGTAACATATTTACAAATAATTGACATAAAAAGTTTCCTGCCACGTACTTTACTGTGATAGATTATTGGTAGACCGTAGTGCCTGAAGAACACACTCACTTATGCACATACTTCACGGTAGATGCAAGAGAGTTTTCTGCTTAGCGTTTTGGCCTCTCGCGGTAACTAGATGTTCATTGTCATTAAGGAAACAGTTGTTTTAAACCGAAAATGCATTGATGGTTCAGAAGTTAGCAGATAATTCAACAGTCACCATTTCTATAAATAAGGTTCAGAAAAAGTTTAATTTTAAATTCACAGACTGCAACTCGCTTCATTCTCCATTAACTTTATCAGCGTCCTGAGAGAAAGGGCTGATAGTTTGCTTCTGTAGCAGTGGGCAGCAGTTTTATAGAGAGAAATATTGGAGACAACATTACTGGGAGACGAGCTATCACCACGGCCAAATATGCACCTTTTGTTCTCGTAAAGTGTTTTAGAGCTTCAAGTTATTTCCGAAACGACCCGTGTTTACTTTTAGAGTGAACAAGAAATGAGCATGTGAAACCGAAGAATGACTCAGGAAATAGAGTAAGTCTGGTTTATATCAGCCAAAATTTCACCTCCGAAATAAACAAAAGTGCCTTCATTATAACGAATGTTTTATCAAGCAGACAGAAGCGATGTAATAACACATAAATCTATCGGGAGATGAGACGAGGAGACCTTGAATTCTTCACAAGAGAAAACACATTTCACCGTGTTTGTTCAGGGCAAGTTGAAATCCGTCGGGACATAGTCCACACAAAGGATGGCGCTAGTAGGCTCCAAATTAGGCTATTCAAAACGTGATTCACGCACTTCCATCCGACAAGTCTGCCTGTCTGGAAGAAAAACGATGATTCTGGCACACAAGTAGTTAAAATGGAATGGAATGGGAATGATGTCCAGGTTAGGCAAACACAAAAGAATTGAAGCAAGCAACCAAAATTACTCACGATTGACGAAAAAGAGCATTAGGGAATTTCTGCTCTGCCACACTTGGAGTCACACTATTGCTTTTTTGTTGAAATGCCCTTTTACGAGATACAGGGCTAGGTGTGAAACCTAATTTAATTTTTATTTACCACTGTTGGTTTCTGCTTCTCTAACTGTACTAAGTATATTTGACTATATTTTACTTGAAGTACGCATAATAAGTACTGTTCTCATACTTGTTTATGCGCTTATAATTATGTATGTATGCTATATTTACTGTCCCTACCACTTACCTTTAATAAGAGAGAAAGTTTCTAAAACCTAATACCCATTTTTCATTACAAATGTACGTTTTCAGACACCCTTAATCGAAAAATTATGTCAACAGCATAAACAACACGAAATGATCGTTATCAACCAAATTTAATATTTAAATTTCACATGTTTTAAGGGTGCAACTGAATAGTTTTAAGAAAATTCCATAATTATACTAATCTTTATATGGAAAACGTTTTATTTTCCTTAAAATTATATGTGTTTTAAATTAAAATAGAATGTATTGAGATAACGCTTTGAACTTTCTGGGAACAGGCTCTGAAGCCCTCATAAATATAAATTGTTTTACAACACCAGTAAGCAAATACACTCAAGAGATCCCGAATTGAATTTGATAGAGTTAGTTATCGATAAGGATTTCCCTAGGATTTTCATTATCCTAAAAGATAAATGTCGTCAAGCTCTTCATGTGGGAAGCCCAAGCTGATTTGAGCATCACTTCATTTACCATCCGATATAAACTAACTTATTTAAGCAAGTGAAACCTTTAAGAACTTTAGATCGAGTGAAAGCAAATAAAATTATTTCAAAATTAAGCATTTTCGTTTCTTATTTATTTGAATCTGTAAATACATATGCTTGCCTTAACCTTCTTCAACAAGGATAAAGTGTCGTATTCCTAAGTCTTTTGTTTTATTGAAAACAATCTTCTTTGCAATTAAGTTCGAATAGTATTTGCTGATGGAATATGAAGTTTATCTGGAAATTACCAGAATTATACAGAAATATACAATTATGAAAGAAAAGTTTGTGGAAGAGGGAGTATTGAAAGCGATGTGCATCCGACACACCAGTTTTATCTTTCTGTGCATAACAGATACAAGAGAACTATCACTGTACTCACATCGCTACGCGCCTGAAATTTTGATACTATAATGTCTGCTGTAAATAAACCGTGTGGACATATATCTGCTGTGGAGTAGAACTGTAACGCTCAAAACTGACACCTGGAAAGAGACGCTTGCTATCACTTGTAAGTAGTTGCTGGACATCCTTTGTCAGCTCTGTGGCGAGTATGGGGAACGGCGCTCCTTAAGTGAAGACAGCTGCTCTTCAGGGTACACAATCCCTCCCATAAAATGTTGTGTTATTATGCCCTAATTATTCTGGACTCATTTTCAGGTACTTCCAGCTATACTCCACACCCGATTTTTGGCACAAAGGCCCCACAAAGAGCAGAGGTGATGCCATCAAACTCTCAAGGCATAGTAAACCCTAGTTAGAAGTAGAGGTGCCTGTGCACAAAGCTAAATGGTCATCTACAATACGGAGCAGCTTTCTTATTTTATATGTTTTCTATATGTTTTGCATTTTCAAGGTTCTAAAAATTGTGCGAATTTCCTTAACGTTTAGATTTAAAACAAATTTAATGAATGCGAGTATAAGTATAAGTAATTTCTAATATATAAGTAATTTCCAGCTAATTTTGCTGAGCTTTCTTGGCTTCAATATGGATGGTGCAAGTAAACAGACACAAAATCCAAGAATGATAACAATAGAATGTTATACGTAACTTTTTATTCCTTCGAATGCTATTAAGTTCAATGTTTCCAACGAGTCACTCGTGTTAAAAGCTCTAATTTTAGTGCAAGCTTTCTAAAACAGCTATTTTATACCCAGTGCCTCTTCTCTTCTTAATGTTCGATAACAAAGTTTCCCAGTGTGTGTGTGTGTGTGTGTGTGTGTGTGTGTGTGTGTGTGTGTGTGTGTGTGTGTGTGTGTGTGTGTGTGTGTGTGTGTGTGTGTCACTTTCGATGCCATCTCTAATATTTCCGCCTTGGGTGATTTCTTGTAGTGTACTACTGAGGTGTAGTATGGGATCTTCATCTCCGGTTGGATGTTTGTGAAGCACCACTTAAGTGGTTGATAAGTTCATGGAGAGTAATTAATGAGATATCTAAAACATTTTTCTGACCGTTTGAAGATGCAGAAACTGCATGTATTGAAGTATTTTATCTTCTCACTTCTGAGTGTCTAATATTTTAACTGTTTCCATGGTAACAAATAGAAGGTAAGTTTACGGGGGTCTCTGAAATGTTAAGTGGACCTTGCGGCTGTCGTCCAAGTATGTATAACCCTAGAACGGTCTTTAGTTGCTATGTACTGACTAATAATGTATAACAATGAAACACTTCTGTAAGACTGGAAAAGTAAAATCACTCATTTTAAAAATAAACTCTGTTTTCTTGCTTCATTACTACCCCATCTATATTTCTACACCATGGTTGGCGAATTCTTAAATTTATTTTCCTTAATTTATAAGATGATTGAATCCTAACGGCATCTATGAATCAACAGACGAGAATAGTAAACAGAAATAGATGGTGGTCAGAAGCAAACAAAAAAGGGGGGAAGAAATAGAAATGGAAGACATATGGAGACTATAAGTTAGGAATGTAATTTTTTTTAATAGAACCAGAATAGAGGATATAAATGGGCAAGAGATATACGAAGCAGGTTCTGTTTGGTAATAAAATTAATTGTGTACAGATACAGAAAAATTATTTATTGTAAAAAATTCTACAACTCTTAAACTAATTTTCCACATAACTGCCTAAATTTTGCAGGCATTTGTCATAGCGAGGCACAAGTTTTTGTATACCTTCTTCATAGAAGTTTGCAGTCTGTGTCTTCAACCAGTTGGAAACATTTTCTTTCAGCTCTTCGTCACTGTTGAAGTGTTGACCACCAAGGAAAGATCTGAGATGCAAAAATAGATGAAAGTCGCTGGGAGCGAGGTCAGGGCTGTAGGGCGGTCAAACACGTCCCAGCCAAATCCCTGTAGGATGGTTTTCGTCGCATTTGCAGTGTGTGGTCGTGTGTTGTCGTGAACAAACACAGCACCTTTTGACAGCCGATAAATTTCAATTGGTTTCACTTTCCTAGTATTCAGTAAACGAATCACAGATCAGATTTCACAATCGGCGGAATTTTCAATCAACACGGACATTGTAAACAAGCACAATAAAGCGTACGTGGCAGACAGCGACTTCACAATGGCGCACGTTTCTTCTTGATACAGAGCGTCTACCACGCATGTGCGGAACTGCGATCGCAGCGCTGCTGCGGAGATAAATTGAAACAGAACTAAATTTCTGGACGCCTCTTGTAGAGCTAGAATATAGAAAATCATTAAATTGTATACGATAATAAAGGGAAAATGTGGAAGAGAAAGATATGTAGACCAATATAAACAAAATAGAGGAAATGGGTGGCTTTGGTAAGAACTGGAACAATATGCTTAATAGGGCTAAGAAGCAGCGGAATAGGAATGTGTGGAGAAAGAGTATATTTTATTATTCGACAGGGTACAGAGAACTAGCAGTATGAGTAGAGATAGAAAATGTGGAAGAAGGAATGGGAAAAGATGCCAAGCAAGATGTGGGATGTTAGGTATAAGAATCGTTACGGGGAAAATTAAAGGAGAATTAGAAATATAGGGAACCTTTTTGGAAAGCTAAAGAAAAGTGAATGAGAAAAGCAGAGATTGGAAAATAAAAAATGGTGGGACACCAAAGGAGACGTAGGAAATTAGATTAGATGGTGAAGTGGATGCTGCGCTACTCAATGTTAAAAAGGCTGGGCACCAAGCTAGCTGAGTTGGCTAGTGTAAAAGGTGGCACCAGGAAATTTATACAACTAGGTTAAGTAAAATATATCTGTAATGAGTGTAATATATTGCAAATAGTAAGTTGTATAAACTTCTACTTTTTTTTGCATCTGAAGCTATTGTAACTTGCTAATTCTGCTCGAGAATACTTTTCTCTTATTATTTTTAAAGGAACCAATTCTAACTTCTGAACCTACTGAGATCTCCATTAAAAAGTTGAAGCTAATTGTTTGCTATTGCCTATTTAATTGTCTAATTGTCTTAATTGTTATACACCTCCTAACTGGCTTTTTCTTAAAGGAAATGTTTATCTGCTATCCTTGCTCAACAGTATACATAAATTTCAACATATGCAATCTGTTTATTCAAATTATATATCTATGCATTTCTTTGTAAAATTATTAATCTTACTAGTCAATATTTTTGTTATGAAGGTATAGATATAATCATGAAGTGAAATAGAAGTGAGTTACACTCGACTATCTTTGAAATGCCATTATCGTGTGATGTCTGTTGATGGTCTGGGTAGGTAGTGTAAGAAAAGTCCGTGAAAATTGTTTTGATGAGCTCCCAAATCTCTCTCTCAACTAGAACACACGCAATTTCAAATTGAGATAGGCTGTTCAGCCGTGCGTGACGGTGAAGCCGCCACTGAGTCCGGTAATCAGGCTTTTTAACGTCAAGACCAAGGTCTTGATGAGAAGGGCAGCAATACAAGATGATATAAGTTGTGTGGGCGGGCAAGGAATTATACACTTCCTTGCGATACTATGGCGTCATGTCACTCGACAGGCATTCGCAACTCGAAGGAAGGAATGACTTGCAGCACAAGAACCAGGTTCCGGGACATCTGCCTCTGTGGTTCCTTTAGTATTAATTTCCTGACACCGCGTGCAAATGTCCCAGCATTATCGATGTGGTAAATGATAGCCATTTGATCCACAAAGTCGTCCAACAAGTCGTCCATTGGATGATAACCTAAACACGTGGAGAAGCTTATATTCAGTTTTATTGTGTACTGGTTAGAGGCATTTGGTTATTAAGGGAAGAAACTCACCTGAAGCACCGTAAGCCAGATATTTCATGGTGAAAACAAGAAAGTCCTGAGTTATATCTAAAATTGTGTGTTTATTGGATAAATGTGTGTGACGCATACACCGTTTTTAATAATTAAAGATTCTATCCTACGGATACTTGTAATAGACACTGTTGCTATGGGGAAACGACATAAGAAAACTTGGATTTTAAATCACAGTGATGGCTATTAGGGAAACGACTGGGATAAAGTAAACAAAATCTCCCTCATTGATGATGGTTTACAAATAAGGGCGCTCAGCTCCATGATCATCAACGCTCTTAAAAACTGTATATAATTTTACCGTAATTATACTTTAACCTTGCCCTAACTTTTTCTTTACTCTGGCTCTGCTCTGGCTCCGCTTTAGCTCTGCTCTGCTTTGGTTTTGCTTAGGCCTTGCTTTAAGTTTGCGTTGGCTTTGCTTTGCCTTTACTATGCCTTTGCTCTAGCTCCACTTTGTCTTTGCTCTGGCTCCGCTTTGGCTTTGGTTTGGCTCCGCTCTGGCTTCTCTCCAGCATCACTCCTATCTCCATCCAACTCCACTCTATATTCACTCTAACTTGGTTCAGGCTGGCTGTGCTTTGGCTCCCGTTTCAGTCCCCTTCTGGCTTCGCTCTGGTACCACTGTTACTTGATACTTTAAGTTAACTCTGGCTTGGCTCTGGTTTCGCTCTGGCTTAGCTTTAACCTCACTCTTAACTTCACTCCAACTTAACTCCAACTTGGCTCTAGCTTGGCGCTGACTAGGGTCCGGCCCACCTTCGGTCCCGTTCTGGCTTCGCTCTGGCCTCACTAACTTAATTCTGTAACTTAACTGTGGCTTGGCTCAAGCTCTGCTCTGGCTATGCTTTGGTTTTGCTTTGATTTTACTGTAATTTATTTTACTTTACTTAAATTAGGGTCTAAACACGGATGTGGACCTTGTTTGGGCGTTTGGTAGGAGCTCTCTCACCACTCAGAGGCGCCCAATCGAGATATTTGGCTCGGGACCGCGGAATCACTAATCCCGTTCCTGCCGCAGTACGCCCCTGGGGTGAAATCCACACGTTGCTCCAGTAACATGTGGGATAAAGTAAATAAATGAATGATTGTCAGCTACAGATTTTCTATAACCTTCTTAAAGCAACATCAAACATGTTTGTTCTTTAACTACATTGAATTTGTATTATCGTGCTGCGCAAAAAGTTACCCTGGCTTTATTTTTGTTAATATAAACTTCCCAGATAACGCTCTGATTACTCATCATGGACACATCATCTATTTGTCTTTTGATTCCTGCGTGTTCCATTAGCTGAAGTGATGTGTTCAATGGTGCTTAACACATGTCCAATAAGTACACCAGTACCCCTCTCACTCTTTCGAGAATAATCAGTGTGTTATCTAAGATATTTCTATTAACAAGGTTAAAGCCATGGTAACCTTTTGTGCAGTACGATAATACATTACCATAGAAGTTAATACATCCAAATAGATTAGAAGCAGTAACATCACCAGTACTTATATCAATTTAATGCCTTATTCCCTATTTAATTTATTACTATCTGTTGTAAAATTGATAACTGAATATTTTTCATATATTAATTCATCGCATCCATAGGATAAAATAACGTATTGTAGAAGTGGACAAATCTCTATTATTGACTCGTAGAACTTAAAACGCTCCCCTTGGGCCACGTTTTAAATTGTTGTACTCATGGATAAACTCTCTGTTAATGCACTTGTATTATAAATTACCATTATAGCTTAAACCAAGTCGTGAAGCTATGCAGTTGCCTCTATAGGGCATTATTTTTATCATCAGGAAATTGCCTGAACAGGACTATAAAGCTTTCGAAGCGTATGTAAAAATCTGATTGATTTTCATGACATAGCTTAAGGCATTAAACACCTTATTCAATCCTAAAATTAATAACAGATTGTTACTGCATTAATGTCGAACACAACCGACATGCGTACCAAAAAAATAAGAATTACGTAAATGATACCTAAAGTTATTGCGGCTAATAGAAAGAAGATAAAGGCATGGTGTGATATTATTTTCTCTCAGCAGCACAAGTGCGAAAAAGCCTCTGTATGTAATTAAATAAATATTAATTAACATCCACATTTATAATTATTGACATGATATGTTGATAGTAGGTAACATTATAGCCAGGACACCTGCTCACTTCTCTCTCACTAAGGGATGTATGTAATGTATCGCACCATCACATCAGGTAATCAAAGAAATTAAGAGAGACACAGATACATGTAGAAGATTTATGTTAAATAGTTCAATATATGAAGAACTGTACAGTTTTCTTCCAAGCTTGTGGCCGTGGTCCAGGAGGATTTGAATATCCCGAAGTTTCGCCAGGGACTGCGCCTGGCATCATCAGGTTCATTCGAGCTCTTACGAGCCGGATCACGCCTCTTGAAGATGCCAAGGTAGTTCTTGGCAACACGTCCGGTTATTCAAATCCTATTGGAGCATGGCCTACAAGCCCGGAAGTAAACTTTACTGTTCAAGACGCCGGCCGTGAAAGCCTCAGGAAATAGCTCTATTTTTATTTCCTAATATTTATGATGCTCAGTGCACCTAAAATTCTGTATCCACCTCTTTATTAGTCTAAAAATGACTCAGGTGAAAACTGTCACACTACGAGGCTGAGTGCAAGGAGCATTTAGTTGTATCATAATCGTCAGAATTATCTAACTGTCCCATAAATTGCCATTAAATGTAATTAAATCGGTTGAAAACACAGTTCTTCATGTATTATATGATGTAAGGAACGGAGTGGCATCTTGTCCAACGCGACAATCTATTGTAACTACTCTTAGTGAGGCATAAAAGACCGCAGATCGATAGAAGACGGAAACAACGGAGCCGCAGAGACGTGCAGTAGCTCCGGTGCACCCCCTAAACGTTTCAGCATCATCCAAAGAGAGGATGACTCTAGCCGCCTGGGCTAATAGTTCAAGGGGGATCAAGTTGTGTTTGCAAACCATGCTACAGCAGCATTAGCTCGTAATTGCAAAAGCTGCTGCCTTAAAATTCAAACTTGAAAGACAACAAAGGGTGAAAAGAGAGGAAAGGAATCCGTTGAGTAGAGAATCCCCTCAATATTCGGCTAGTGACAAGAAGAAATCATGCTAAAAATCCAAGTAAAATAGTCGGTCAACGGATGGATTGAAACTGCAGCATACTAAATACAAATCATGCATTACCACAGCGTCAGCTCTCTGGGTAGTATGCTTAAAAGACATTAAAATCCTATAAGAGCGGGTCGCCATGGGCACTGGCAGTTCAGTTTCTTTGCATGTTCAGAACATATAATAAACCAAAATGGACTTCCCATTTGAGAAAAGTATAGCTATTAAAAGTTTCAAAAAAGCAAGAAATAAAACTAATATAATTTTGAGTTCAAGTAGTGTTTACCTATAACGCGTTTCATCAGGACCTTCCTAACATCAACTCTTAGCTTGAGTTCAAGTAGTGTTTACCTATAACGCGTTTCATCAGGACCTTCCTAACATCAACTCTTAGCTTGAGTTCAAGTAGTGTTTACCTATAACGCGTTTCATCAGGACCTTCCTAACATCAACTCTTAGCTTGAGTTCAAGTAGTGTTTACCTATAACGCGTTTCATCAGGACCTTCCTAACATCAACTCTTAGCTTGAGTTCAAGTAGTGTTTACCTATAACGCGTTTCATCAGGACCTTCCTAACATCAACTCTTAGCTTGAGTTCAAGTAGTGTTTACCTATAACGCGTTTCATCAGGACCTTCCTAACATCAACTCTTAGCTTGAGTTCAAGTAGGGTTTACCTATAACGCGTTTCATCAGGACCTTCCTAACATCAACTCTTAGCTTGAGTTCAAGTAGTGTTTACCTATAACGCGTTTCATCAGGACCTTCCTAACATCAACTCTTAGCTTGAGTTCAAGTAGTGTTTACCTATAACGCGTTTCATCAGGACCTTCCTAACATCAACTCTTAGCTTGAGTTCAAGTAGTGTTTACCTATAACGCGTTTCATCAGGACCTTCCTAACATCAACTCTTAGCTTGAGTTCAAGTAGTGTTTACCTATAACGCGTTTCATCAGGACCTTCCTAACATCAACTCTTAGCTTGAGTTCAAGTAGTGTTTACCTATAACGCGTTTCATCAGGACCTTTCTAACATCGACTCTTTGCTGAGGATGTTAGGAAGGTCCTGTAACGAAACGCGTTCGAAGTTCTAGGTTCACTGGAAATGTATGGAGCATGGAGTACTAGTTCGACTAAAAACTAGATTAATTTTGTGCTTCATCGTATCATACCTATTGCTTACTCATTAAGTAGCAAGAATAAATTGTAAATGGTTCATTACACACGCACGCACACTCACTAAAAATGTATTACACATAAATTTCTTGTTTTAAGAAATCTACAATTTTTGGGTAGTAACATTTGTCTTAACTCTCACTATTTACCAGTTATTCAAATCTCATCATAATGAATAAGACATTCTCAGAGAATTCAACATATATATTTAATTTGGCATAAGACATATTTTTATTTTAATAAAAATTATTAAGACACGAATAAATCAAAATGTTCGATGAATGTTCCATGTAAAAAGTAGTCTGGGATGGGGAGAGATTCTCTTGAAATCATGATGTGGCAGCTTTGGAAAATGTTGAAGTCAAGCACAAGTATGGACTGTTATATTGTTCACATGTACACACAAAAACATACTCAGGTAAGGACCCTATTGTAATTAGCTTTTAATTTTGGTCTCCAAAATGTACATTTCTACAGAAATATCTATACCGAATTGTTGGATGAAATGCAACACCTTCAATACCCACTTACCATGTACGATTACAAAAATTAAATACAGCAGCTCTACACAATGACACTTTTAAGGTATAGTGTATTGAAAATGTTTAGAGAAAATCATGTGACTGTAACATCAAAATTTTAATAACATACAGTAGAAAGCTCATCCTTCCTATTGGAATACATTTTAAATTATTACATGCGAATGTAATTATTTTTATTGTTATTGTCACCCGAACGTCGGAACTCCCGTTGGAACTGGCCAGCAGTAGGGCCAGAAGGGAAGCAATCGGCCAGGCCGACCCATTTATCCTGTAGCAGTAACGAGGGGTGGCTGGAAAAACTCCATTGTGCCGTCTCTTCCCCCTCCCCCTGCTGTCCTGAACCTTCGTGATGATTCACTGAACCGCGAGACTTCCAGAAAACAGCGATATTCCTATAAAAGGGGCTGCAGTGGCGAGTGAGTTCAGTTCTTGTCGAGCAGCCGTGAGGAGCGCCCAGTGAGTGAACGGACTGTGTACGTGCATCGGAGGAGTGTACGTAACTGCGTGCAGTGGACCTGTGACAGACGAGGTGGTGAATCATAATTGTGTGCATTACGTAACTCTGTGTGATCGGCAAGTGTTCCCATTGTAATTCGGTGGAAATAAAGAACATTTTGAGTCTGTGCAATTTGACTTTTAATTTCACGAACCCACAAAGTCACATTATTTACGTCCTCAAACGTTAAGTCGTATCGAACGGTGAACGAATTGGGTGAAATGATGCTCAAATGAGTCCAGGGTCCAAGGAGCTTAGAGTTACCCGACATTCGTCTTTTAACGGTAAGGGAAACTCCCGGAAAAAAACCTTATCCAGGTAACTCGCCCTGACCGAGATTTGAACACGGGACCTCTTGAACGTGAGGCAGACATGCTACCATCTACGCTACTGAGGCGGGCTGCAAATGTAATCAATCCACTGATATAATTTACTAAACTACTCAAGAAATATATTTTTGATAAGCTTTCGTGTATCTTACATAACCTACAAATAATATATATTGTCAGGTTATTCAGAAAACGTTCGTGTTCACCTCAATCTTATAACTAGACGGATCTATAGCCCTCGCGCATGAAATACGTAAATTACCATTCAGAATCTGCAATTGGATTTGATGTAGTTTAGTTTCTCTTTCAGCCGAAGCGAATTAGAGAACAAGAACGCGAAATTGACTGTTAATTTGCATCTTTCTCATGTTCTTGCCACTCCTACACACACAAAATGATTCTAAACATGCAACGTTCGTTGTAAGTTGCGTGCCTTCGGAATATGAACTCTTATTTAATATAACATCAATTTTTTCCGGTTGAAGTTAAGGCTAGTTTTAACACTCTCTCATCCTCTTTACATCGGCACTATTCCTAAAATACCCTTGATGGACGTGGGCACGCAGGTCTAGAAATGTGCAGAAAATTACGGAACTTTCAGAATAGGCAATAGAATTTGTTGTGGTTCATTTAGTTTTCATTTACAGCAATTTTGAGATCTAAAATGCAAATTGTATTGTTAGCACTTTCAGATGTTTGTTAGCCTGAATTTAGACAAATTGGATGCCGGAAGGCAACCAGTAGAAACTTAGATATCTCTTCAAAATGAAATAGGATGTCAGCTAATGACGTAAATAGGTAACACACTTATTGTTTGCAGAGTAACATGCAAAACCACAATGTATTGTTAAATACGTTTAACCCATTAAAGAAGGTGTTTTCACTATACACACATGTTTTCAGGTCTCCTA
Organism: Mantis religiosa; assembly: GCA_030765055.1. Taxonomy (NCBI): domain Eukaryota; kingdom Metazoa; phylum Arthropoda; class Insecta; order Mantodea; family Mantidae; genus Mantis; species Mantis religiosa. Next base: position 46,079,753 of record CM060958.1, on the reverse strand, counting down.
ATCCAATAATTTTTAACAGAAAAAGCGGCCTAAATAACGTTAATCTAATAGAGGACACTTAGATGTTAGTACGTATAAAGAATTACGTATTATGGGCGGCGCCATGGGCGAATTTTCGGCTAATGCTCTCGCCTCTCACCAACGCGGCCCAAGCCTGCATATAGGATATGTGACGGATGAAGCGGAGTCTGGGTGGCTTTTCCCCCGAGTTTTCCAGTTTCCTTCACCATTCATTCCAACAATTGCTACATTATCCCGATCTCTTTCATCAACTGCTTAGCCATTTATAACCCATCTGTTTCCCCTCGAAGTGTTTTATTGATCACGCATGGTGCTTGTTCTGTTGTACCCTTTTCCAAGGCCTTTGACTCCAAGCAGTCCCTTGTAAGTCATGGGGGCGTATGTTCCTTACATTCCCATGAGTAATAATTGCCAGAAAAAAAAACAAATGCAAATATTTCGTTAATCTAAGACCTGAAGCTTTCCTGGCGAAGAATACGCTCACTTTCTTCTCGGGCAGGCAGCCAGGTGAAGAGATGATTAGATATCAACGTTTCGGGAGTGTACATCCCTCCCATCATCAAGATATTTATAAAATTTTATAACCTCAAATGAAATACTGGATATAACACAACTATAAACAAAGACAAAACACTATCAAAATTCGCATTACTGAACAAAAGACTGTTTTCAGTAAATTAAATGCCAGGTCAGGTGATGGCGTGAGTATAGAAAATTGTACCAAAGAAACATAACTACTTAACTTGATTATCAAGCTGTATTGATCTTTGTTTCCTAATTCGACGGATTTCCATTTTAAGGCCGGTTTCCAAGAGGAGCTGAACTGAAATCCAGCATCACGATTAAGCGTGCTCCTTTCAGAGGAAATCGCCAAAGCCTCCTTAATTCGCCGCTCCCAGTAACTGTTGCATTTTGCCAAGATGGTCGTCTCCCGAAAATTGGCTCTATGGTCGTTATCAAAACAATACTCAGCCAATCCAGACTTCTCAGGTTGCATTAAACGAATGCTCCGTTAATGTTCGATTATTCTAGTAGCGATGGTCCTTCCGGTTTGTCCTATATACAGTTTCGCACATTCACAGGGAATGCGGTACACTCCCGGAACTTGGAAGTCCAGTTTGTCTTTCACTGGTCTCAACAGATGTTTAATCTTCGGAGGTGGCTTGTGGATGGTCCTGATGTATGTGGCGAGAATTCTGCTGATTCTGCCGGATAGATTGCCGGTAAACGGGATGCAGGCTGTAGCGGTAGGCTTATCTGACGCTGTAACGGTAGGCTTATCTTATCTGATATTATATGCTGTATTAATATCTAATCATCCTTTCACATGGCTGGCTGCCCAAGAAGAAAGTGAGCATTTCGTTAATCTGTTTACTAAGATCATGCTTTCTTCAAACACTACCAATAAATAAATTAGCGCCAATGTTTATTCCAACAGAAGCTTAAGTCACTAATGAGTAATTCTAAGAGTCCAGAGGCTTCCAAATATTCCAGACCAAGATCTTCAAGAAAATATGTCCTATTCACCTTAATTGTCCCACCATATTCATTTTTTCGAACCTTTATTTCATGATTTTGTCTAAAAAGCACATTAGCATAAAAAAGTCAAATGCATACCTTGAATTTTCTGCGAATAACCTGTGACGTACTTTCAGTCGGAGTGAATTTTGTATAGGTCCATCTGTATAACTGATAAACATAATTGAAACAAAAGTGCATGCATAGAAAGTAAAACTGAGTTATTTTTCATTACTATAGTAAATATTTGTTGTCATTTATTTATTCTTCAGTGTCAAGTCTCCATTCGTTTGTTTCTCTCGATTATAAACAATATGGCACATAGGAATCCGCCTTAAAGTTTTAACTGTTGTTTCAGTTTTCTGTATTCCTTTAGTACCTCAATTAAATTATACTAAAACCATTTATTAAAAGGATCATCTTGATTAGATAAAATGCAAAGCAAAATAAACTTTAGTTTAGAGCAGAAGTTTTCCCCTTTTCGTTATTGAATGGTATGTTTTAGCACTTTTAATTTAAATTCTGAGATTTTCAGAGCATTTCATATATTAAACAATGGAATATTACTGTGCATTTGAATATTCTACATATTCAGAGAATCCAAATAAATCACAAATTGCAGACATGACAGCATTTTTCTCACATACTAATTAAAGCATTCATTGCTGACATAAAAATATCTTGGTGCTCATTAAGTTCTTAATAAATTCTTAGGAAGCGTAAAATGAATATCTTGATGTTATAGCAGCGATTAATTACAAGATACAACGTTCCAAAAACAGTTGAACTATTTAACGTTATGGAGAAAGGAAATCAATTCAGTGGGCATAGGGATACGACATGAAAGGTCGTAACACACTCTCTTGTAAATTCAAAGAAATGTATTACAGGTTTAGAACAAATTCTAAGCATTAATGCAAGGACGGGAAGGAATAAGGTTGAACTGTCACTGGTCTATGGGTAGGGATGTCGCAGATAACAAATTATTACCCATACTTCATCCGGTGTAGTGACATTTGCATTCGTATCGGTTTTACACGTTTGTCACTGATGCTGAGTTAAGAAGCAGAAATGGCGGGAAGTGCATGGAGTAATGCTTCAATTTTGTGTTGAAGACAAGTATTGCGATTATGATATATACGAAATGTTTCAGAATTCGACCGTACAACTTATATAGAATTATAGTTATAGGGGTTACAGAGGGATGTTAGGGTAATAGTTGGAGATAGGACACTTTAAGATCTCAGAGCGCATGATTTTGTGCAATAAGCCAGAGTAATGATTAAAATAGCAGTTGACTTAAAGAATAAGAAGGGAAGAATATAATTTAATATAACATATATACTAGCATCCAGGCAAGAAAGATAAATATTCTTGTAAAAAATATGTACACGTCGGAGAGACAGGAAGGAAGGATCGTTACCTTCTTTCTGCTAGTAAAAGTTCAATGTCTGAGAACTATTGTATTCTTTCAGCCAGGAATGTTTTGGGACAAAGGACTTTCAAAATGCAGTTGAGCATGAACGTTAAAGAGATTTACTTCGCTGATTTGATAACGATGTATACCATTACAAACAACTCAGGGTAGGCGTTCCCCAACTCAGGGTGGGCGGAACGTCAGTGAGTTATATGCGAAAATTCGAAATAAAATGAGAAACCAAAAATAATGTAACATTTGAGAAGGGTGAGCTAGTTTGGCTATGTGATAAAGTTAGAGAGGGGATCAGAATAAGGTTCGAACTGAATGGTGAAGTACGAGAAACTGTACTTACAAGTTGATACTACGACAGGAAGAACGTGTTCATATGCATTAAGAATAAAATCGAAGATTTATAGGTTGAAATGTAGGGAAGTTAAGAATAGCGCAAACAGCGTAAGTGGAAGCAGCATTAGAAGTTATTAGAGCAAAGTAGTCGCCGTATGAAGAAGAGATAGAAACCGCACGGAAGTAACTTTAAACAAGTAATCCAGGGTTTCAAGTAAAATTGAATTTATGTTAGAAATTTTACTGACAGGTGGTCACCAATCCAAGTCGATAAGCAAACTTAGATTCAAGAATTAAACCAAATAATTTTACAACAAACAAAGTGTTATTAATACGACTGAGTAGCCAACAACCATCAAAATCCATTTCTTACAACCATTCACCTGAGGATGAGAGAACTCATAGCTCCAATGAAGATCCAATTAGAACCCAATTAATTTAACACTGGTATGCGGGTTGCCGCAACCTCATCAGTGATATAAGTATTAGTCTGCCCACCGCAAGAAGACAAGAAGGTGGCCTGAAAATGGAGAGGGGTTTGAACTCTGTGCTCTGGTAGTGGCTCTGTTTACTAGGAAAGGAATGTATGGGAGTACAAACGAGTCGCCCATGCTGACAGATCTAATGCAGTTTCAGCAACTCAATGGTAGCTATTGTGCATGGGTGAGTCATGTGACAACACTGTGTATTTTACATGAACCTTGTTATATCCTATAGGCAAGCTAAAACGTCATGCAGAAATCAAAAGTGGTTACGTTACTCGTTACTCTGCCTTGCCTTCCTTTGTTGGGTGGACAGTATGTACTCTGCTACACTGCAAATAACCATACATATGTGGTTCAGTGGTAAGGCCAACGACCATTGCATCCAAGTTCGAATCTTGCCAAATATATTTTTTTATTCTTTTCCGTTCCTCATATTAATGACTGTGAAGGATGTGAGATATTCTTCTCTCCATTTGCTGTTACTACTTCTGTTAGATGCAGTCATCCAAATCGAATGAATCAAATTAATTTTAACAAGAATTTAAACATAAAGGTAGGTAATGTTTTAAACCTAGACGTGATGTATAATCAAAACCCTTTATGGAAGGTTATTATATAAACAGGATTGCCATGTCCTGAGTCATGGAAGTGAATAAGTAAAGCTTAACAAACAATGTGACTGTCATTTGCCTTACATTTTTTTTTTTTTTTTCCAGAGCTAACAGCACATTCTTTCAATTCGTAAGCACAATACTCTCCCAGGTCATAGTAATGTAATTTTATAGTCAAAACTAAGAAAGGACTTTAATTACAAATCACGTTTAATCAAAAACATTATCTTATCCTATGTTTACTTTCCTGTTGAAAATTAATTTGATTCTTTTGATCTTCTTGGTTACATTTAACAGTAGCGGTAAAAACAAATGAAAAGTACAATATTCCAGATCTCTCACAGTCATTAGCACGAAGAAGGAAAAGAAAGAAAGAAAACAATCAAGGCAAGGCTTCAATTTGGAAGTTTGTCTTTTAATTTTATATGTCACATAAAACAATGAAGGAATTAAACGGGTGGTATGCTGCACAGAGGAACCCACATCCACAGAATTTAGATATCCGACATTCCTCTTCTCAGGATAAGGGAAAACCTTGGGCGGGGAGGGATCTTATTTCGGTAAATCACGCTAACCGAGATTGGAATGTGAGGCAGACACGCTATCCCCACACCACAAGAGCGTACTCTTGATTAGTTGTTTAATCTTGTCAGATTTGTCTCACTATTAGTGCTATAAATTAGTGTTAATTATAGATCAATTGTTGTATAGTTATTGCTTGACGCGGGTACTAAGGCCTTCAGGAATCCTGTTGGATTCCTTTAATGGGTGATTTACATTTATTAAATAAATAACCACGGCGTTTTTCAAAACCTTGCTTACTTATATAATGAAACAAACTCAATAGTGTAAACAATTAAAATATGCTCAAGTTATTCTCGGGAAGCAAGCCAGGTTAAAAGACGATTAGAAATCGACGTTTCGGGAGTGTGCATCTCTCCCATCATCAGGATATTTATTAAATGATATAATCACAAATGAATCACTGGATATAACACAAATATAAACAAAGACAAAACACTATCAAACTTCGCATTACTGAACAAAAGACTTTTCAGTAAATTAAATGCCCGGTCAGGAGATGGCGTGAGTATAGGAAATTAATTGGGTGAAAGAAACGTAACTACTTAACTTGATTATCAAGCTGTACTGATCTTTGCTTCTTAAGCCGATGGATTTCCATTTTAAGGCCGGTTTCCAAGAGAAGCTGAACTAAAATCCAGCATCACGATTAAGGATGTTCCTCTCGAAGGAAATGGCCAAAGCCTCCTTAATCCTCCGCTCCCAGTAGCTGTTGCGTTTTGCCAAGATGGTCGTCTCCCGAAAGTTGGCTCTGTGGTCGTTATCAAAACAATGCTCTGCCAGCCCAGACTTCTGAGGTTGCATTAAACGAATGCAACCATGTCCGTTTATTCTGGTAGCGATGGTCCTTCCGGTGTGTCCTATATACGGGGTCCCACATTCACAGAGAATGCGGTACACTCCCGGAATTTGTAAGTCCAGTTTGTCTTTCTATGTTTTCTTTATTTTTATATGCGGCCATACAGTTCGCTATAAAATAAACAATAAATTTACAGGTGCTTTTGACTTTTATTTCTTTTATAATGTTATTAAAGTAATAATTAAAAATTAATTTTACCTTAGCAGGGGAGAAAGTATCCGATTTTTTCATACACTATCCCAAGGTTGAATGGATAGAGTTCCACCTCTTATGTAAACTGGGTTACAGAACGAATGCCGATATGCTTTGTAACATATACCTACCTCATTATTCAATATGAAGTGATTTTAAATGTTTAATATAAGTTCATTCTATAGCAATAATAAAATTCCTACGATGTTTATTTATTGCTTATTATTGAAGTTATATATGAACAAAGTGAATAATATAACACAGTAATAATGATAAAATTTGTCATAATAATAAGTTTAAAGGTGAAGGTTCATTACCACGGAGCGACCCCGAAACAGGAACAGAGCACCGAACGTAGATTAATGTAGCCCTTCGTGCTCCGATGGCGTCGCAGGGAGGATGGGATGAGGGAGAACCTCGAAGGGCGGCTTTCAACCTGCCCAAAAGCTATAGAGGGTAAACGGTGAGCGATTCGCGTGTCGCAGACTGCTTAGTGTTGTTTAAAGAAGTTTTAGATTCATTGCAATGATTTTATTTTAATAAATAACCTATAAAGTATGTACGCTTAAGTGTTATTTTAAGTTAGTTAATTGATGGAAATTAATCATTTCTTCACACTAGCCATATATAGGCTAAGATTTTTGATAGATAGAGTCAACATGAAAAATTCAATGCCATGGCCGGGGTTTGAACCCAGGATCCCCTGGTTTCCATCCAGTCGCTCTTAACCTTTTGAGCTGCCATGGCCAACGTGCCGTCTTGACATTAAATTCTCCAGTTGACTCATATTTTCCCGGTAGACCACTAGGGGCTCTCACATCCGAGATACACCATTTGTGGCGACTTACTATCGTAAGTACTTGAGTCCCAGGCCTCATCATTTAACTCTTATTATTTTAGTTAATTGATGAAAATTAATCATTTCTCCACACTAGCCATATATGGGGTAAGATTTTTGATAGATAGAGTCAACATGAAAAATTCAATGCCAGGGCCGGGATTTGAACCACGGATCTCCTGGTTTCCGTCCAGTCGCTCTTAACCTTTGAGTTACCATGGCCAACGTACCGTCCTGACATTAAATTCTCCATCAATTAACTAAAATAATAAGAGTTAAATGATGAAGCCTGGGACTCAAGTACTTACGACAGTAAGTCGCCACAAATGGTGTATCTCGGATGCGAGAGCCCCTAATGGTCTTCCGGGGAAATATATGAGTCAACTGGAGAATTTAATGTCAGAACGGCACGTTGGCCATGGTAGCTCAAAGGTTAAGAGCGACTGGATGGAAGCCAGGAGATCCGTGGTTGAAATCCCGGCCATGGCATTGAATTTTTCATGTTGACTCTATTATTTTAAGTTATTGAGTTTGTTTTTTATTAGCTTTTAATCAAATTAAAAGGAGAGGGATGAAGATGTGATCTGAAGTATTTCAAAGAAAATACCATCGAACCCGTGACCTATCGAACACGCGTAAGTAACGGTAGTGTTTACATGCAAAGCTTTCTATATATCACTTTCTTTGTAACATATTATATTTCTTATCTCTAACGACTTGAGCTTGGCATTTCTTCTTGAGATAGTACCATTTGTTTTAAAATGAGAGAAAATCTTGAGTCTGATGCTCTGCCATCCTTAGACAAGTCAAAACGAGAAAAGAGGGTAGATATGGAATTAAGAGAGAAAGGAAGGGTATAGGGACCTGGTAGATAAGGACAAACTGGTTCAAGTAGGGAGGTTATCTTTTGATACGTCTGGAGCCCATAAAAACTTTGGGATGCAGAGATCTGCATGTGAATTATATCTGGACCCGTGCCGATGCTATTAGTATCTTTTGGAGAGGCGGCGGTTTGCTCTAGATATCGTAAACGCATCATAAAACTCGTTACGAGGTTCCACCCCTCCTAGCACACGCATAAGTGCATGTATACAAAGGGGACCAGACCGAGTTAATGTTAAACTTATTAGGGTTGCTGGTTGAAATTATCCCCCGAGTCGTGCAAGTGTCCACTCCGCATAAAAAGCAGTCGCAACCGCCTCGTCACCCCTATTTTGTGAGTACCGGTACTTTATCACGTGTGTTCTTACAGAACTCGTATTTTGAGAACGAGTTTCAGAGAAAAGTAGTCGTCAGCTGCATAACGTATCTTGTTCGGAAAAAGTTTATCAAAATCTGACTGTAGCTGCTCAAAAGCTCAGTGAAATTAACTCTAATACCGAGTTATTGAAAATAATTGTATATTTTTATAAAGAAATTATACAAAAGTTGGTTGATGACTGCAATAAAAATGTCCTTATCTTTAAATCGATGCTTAATGTAATATACCTGAGTTATAATCATTAGCAAAGCAATGTGAAACATTGTTACAGGAATCCAAGTACAGACTAGCGAAGAAAACATAGTTCAAGGATGTACTGTAAATCAGTAGTGTTTTGAAAGCAGAATTGGGAAGAAATTCGTCAAATTTAGCAATGCACAGTGTAACATTAGTGTTCCATAAACGAATCAGCAGCTTAGGTTTAGCAACGTAAAGTAGAAACGCTCGTATGCAGAACTGTTTACTGTGATCAATTATCGACAGTTGCAGCGCTTGCAGATCACGCTCGAGTTTATATTAAATAAGTGGATATGGTGAAATAATATTCATTATAGCATTTCTGTGACTTGCACACCGTGCACTTTACATTATGAATACGAAACCGAAGATACAAAAGAAGTTAGCAAATATAATTCAGCAGTTACAAATTTAAGTGATTGATATTTAGAAAGAGTTCAATTCTGCAACTTTGAACCGCAAGTCGCTTCAAACAAAATTATTTGTTAGACTTCATTAAGTTCATCAGCCAAATTTTCTCGTTGTTTATATCCCTGTCTCGCCCATGCATATCTTGAGAACAATATCTGATAGCTCCATCTCTGAAGCAAGTAAGAGTATACATCGGAGAACAGATTGCAGATATTTCAGAAGGTGAAGCAGACATCAATGGACATCAACTCCTAAATTACCCCGATTAACCTTGGAGATTTGATGCTGTGATGTTCAACATTTTGGAACCAAACTTTAATGTTATTCCAAAAATATGTTTCTCATATCCTTATCATGCAATTTACAAATAAAACATGAAGTACTTTACAAAATAGAATTAGAAAAATATGTATCTAGTTTTTGATGTCTTTTAATTAATCACACAAGCTTCCAAAATATGTCATTTATTATTGTTGCTTTTCTTATTATCATAAGCCTTCTTGTTCTTTGACATAAAATTGAATGTCCTTGTTAACTTCTATATATGATTGGCAAAGGAGATTTTGAGCATCGGGCACTAAGTTTTGAGGATAAGAGTGGTGTAAGGATTCAAAATTGTATCTCTATGTTGGCTGTCAACTTAATCTTAAGTATTAATTCCTCTTAAAAGCAATAATACTTTTACTTTTTCTATCACGTGTGTGCACAAGAAGTAGATAAATAATTGCGTTTCAACCCAAAATTTACAATTCAGATTTCACTGGAAACCAGGGGCGACTTCTGAGGTAGTGCAGCTGTGCCATGGCACCATCTGTATGAAAACGAAAGAAAGAGAAGTGTATAGGAATTGAGCAAAAAAGATTGATTCTGTGTGTCTGCTCCCTCGTGTGAATAGACGCGTTAAAGGCAAGCGCTCTATCCTTGTTGTTTTCCGTGGCTTGGTACCGATCCCAGAACGGCACCGTCTACGCTCATAAGCGCCTGTGTTAAGGGCTAGGATGTCTGCTTATACGCGGCTTCTTATGGGAGAAGGTGGTGCCAAGGTTTCTCTGGCGCATAGCTTACGTTTTATCCGCTAGTGTGCAGTAAAGCACACTGTCACGAAATTGTACACGAACGCTTCTTATCACATTCTCCATGAATTGTATTATCAAACTTTCACTGTACACTTTACACCTGTGCGCAACAAGAGTACGGATGTAATAAATATCTATTTCCGTTTCCCTGTACGTTCTGTTTGGTACATTATATTATAAAATAGGATAGATTATTGATAAGATTAACTAAATCGCTCGAAGTTGGTTCGCATACTTACATTTTAACAACCCTTACTTATTTATTTTTATTTATTTATTTATTCATTCATTCCTTTATTATTTATTTAGTCAGTCATTCATTCATTTATTCACTTGTTTATTTATTTAATTTATGTATTTATGTGTTTATTTAGTCAGTAATTCATTCGTTTATTCATTTATTTATTTATGGCACCGCCAATACAATGCCTCACCGGCCGCCCCTGCTGGAAACACTAGTTTTGAGACTATAATTTTAGGAAAAGTTACCTGCGTCAGTTGTGTAAATGGCCTGAGAAGAGCATAAAGGCAAAACAAATGAATTCAAACTTCGTATGGAATAGTTCATCTATACATCAATCATCGTATGTTGGAGAACAGCATTTACATTATTTAAAAACTGTACATGTTTAATAAGAATTAAATATTCAACTTTTAAAAGAAGAGAAGTATTTGTTCATTCTAGCAGGAGTAATTATTTTTCCTCTACTCCGCGACCACGCCCAGAGGTAAGATCTCCAGCTCCAGTAATGCTACCGAAGAACTTATAGGATTGGACTAAAAGATCTTCACAAAGGTGAGAAACAAATCATCACAACGTCATCCGTACCCATTTGTAACACACAATTAACCGCTGCACCTCTGAACTGCTCTTTATTGTCAATGAGCTTTATATAACTAATAAAGCGTAAGAGACAGATATCTTATTACACAAAAATGTGCAGATTTGTTATTGTACGAAATTTATCTAAAATCTAATTCAGCGAACCTAACACTTTCAGGATACCTATTATGGCTTTGAATGTTACAAAATATATTTTTCTCAAGCGAGATTTCTTTTTCGTCTTTTTTATCGTCCAAATAGAAGGGAATTTAAATACAAATAGTGACTATATTACCATCACTTAAATCTGCAGTATTCCCCTTTTTATTGTACTTACAAAAATGCAATAAAGATATTTCTACAAATGTTTTTCTTGATTAATATAAAGTAGGTAGAAGAATGAATTTTATAATTAAAAATTTGCTAAAGAATGGTTTAAAAATATCATGTGAATATATTTTTATCTTGGTCAAGCAATGAAGGACATGTACCTTAACATAGCGAGAAAAAATTAATAATTGGATTATTCTTTACTTTATCCTACAATTTCATTGTAAATATGATACGAAGTTTATGTGGATAAATAAGAAGAAATTAGTTATTCATTTAATAATATACTCCAAAATGGATTTGCCAGAAGGATTTTATAGAAGTTTGTAGCGCGCCTTGGTAGCGTAGATGGTAGCGTGTCTGCTTCACGTTCAAGAGGTCCCGAGTTCGAATCTCGGTCAGGGTGAGTTACCTGGATAAGGTTTTTCAGGGGTTTTCCCTTAACCTGATAGACGAATGTCGGGTAACTCTAAGCTCCATAGACCCCGGACTCATTTGAGCATCATTTCAACCACTTTATTCATCGTCTGATATGACTTAACGTTGGAGGACGTAAATTACAAAAAAGGTTTGTAGAATAGTGAGTAAAGAAAGTCGTGTGAAGTCAGACATTTAACTCCTTTTGAAACTAAACCTTCCATAATTGTCGTTATATATTAGTTATTTATTCTCTACATATTCGTACATGTAATCAATTTTAATAGGGAATATAATGAATTGTGAACTTTCAGTTTTGCAGATTATTTTTGGATGGAATTGTGTCTTGTGAGGTATAAAAAAAAATAAGCTTAGAAAACGATTAAATTTCTACTGTATGTATTATTTATAGTACTAGATGTACATACGAAAAGGGCGTGATTCCAAGGCCCCTGTAAGTGATTTGTGTTCACCGGCCTTCTGACCTTTGCCTTAAAGCGCTGTGAGGTCTTTCGCAGATACGACATCCAAAGGGCGTTTCTGATAGCAATATTATACGATTTACTGCGAAATAACTACAACCATATAATTTAAATACACCAAACTGGAGCTGATAGTGTCTAAGCTAAAATTACAAATAGCAAAAGATCCAGGTAGGTCAAAGGTTCAGTTATTTTCACATAGGAGTTAAAACTTTTAAGTTCCTTTACAATGGAACATATAAGATGCATTCAAAGGAATATTACGCCTTTTCAATAACACTACCAAAGTATTGGTAGAAAAAGTAATAACAATTGCTTTATTTGAAGCTATATTACTGATAAATACTACTGTGAGGAGCTTATCTAAGTGGTTATTAAACGCTTATTAAATGCCTTAGGATTTAATAAAAATTAGTGTTTTTGAAACAATTAAAGAAGAGGATTTTTCGTAAAAGTACAGGTCATTGTATATCTTCATGTCAAAATACACGACGTTCAAAAATCCGATGCTGTACAGTTTGAGGGGTCCACATAAGCATCAATGATCATTTTCAGATTTATTTTAAATCCCTCGAAATAAAACATTGCTGACGTCTCTCTGCGTCACTCTTGCTGACTCAGATACATTGGTCCTCGATGAACCTACAGCCAGTTAATCCAGTGGTGAACTATAAAATCTACTTCTTTGGCTATGAGGTGCAGGCGAGAGTGTGAATAAAGAGCACTATTCAAGTTGATTTAGAAAATTAATGGAATCTAATACTGAGCTAATTGAATCGAGTTGCCATTTGTTCGATATTACTGAATAACTGCCACTAAATCTTAGCAAGAAATACCAATTGCTGATGTATTATCTATATCTAATAATCTCTGATTATTATTATACTTTAAATTAAATGTTCCGTATTAATAAGTGTAAAATTACCTTTGGCAGCAAAGGTGCTAATCAGAAGTTTATCTAATATATCTGTACAAACCGAGCTAGGTCTTTACTACTTAAGTCGATGATAACCGATTACACTAAATACCTCTGTAGGATTGTAAAATACGAAGAAAAAAGACACGAATCTTAGAAATACTCTCTCGTGTACCGACTTAAATTCTGCCTACGATAGGTATGGCCGCGCCGTAGCTCAGTGGTTAGACCGCTTGGCTCTCACCAAGGCGGCCCGGGTTCGATCCCAGGCGACCGCAAAGTGAGATTTGTGGTGGACAACACGGTGCTGGGGCGGGTTTTCTCCGGGACCTCCGGTTTCCCTCGCCATCTCATTCCACCGGTGCTTCATCTTCATCTCATGTATCATCAGTGTCATCGCCTGCGGTGCCGTATGTAGTAAAAGTGGGCGTTAAACACTACACACATTTCCTACGATAGGCTTTTACCTATTCCTACTTATTCCCACTCAAGCCTCGGTGGCTTATGCCCTTTCTACCTTAATTTTTAAAATATTTTCCAATGTGACTTAGTAAGTAAAACTGACATGGCCGTAACACCTTGAACTACTGGGTTTCATGCTGAAAGAGTTTATTGGAACCCTAATTAGCTTACCCTTTTTTTCATGACTAAACCTTACCTCATGGTTCTACATTCCCTACTGATTTTAACATGGGGTATTATTTGTCTGTATCTTTATCATGCCCTTACAAAATTATTAATAAATCTGTCACTAAATCCGGTATCAACTCAAATTTGACGTGGCCAGATACCAAATTTCGTCTCAAGTATTTTACTCTGTAGTAGAAGCTGAATCTAAGGGATAAAAAATAGTTCTCTCTTAAGTGTCCTTTCATATTTGTGGTTCAGATATTGCTCAATTGGAAAATCGTGTGGTTTTTACTCTCTCTACCTCGTACTTGTAGTAAAGCAGGGACAGTATGTATGCCATCCAAAAATTTCATACTTAAATTAAACCGGAAATACACGTTTTAAGGCCCCTCATGTTTATTTAAACTTATTAGGATTCCGTGTGTTTGTGTGTATGTGTATGAACAGCACAATTCAAAAACTAAAATTCAAACTCTTCCATATTTATTTTCAGCATCTTCAAAGAATGGAAGATCAAAATATTTCAAGAAAATACTTCCAACCAAGAGAAGGTTTATATGGAATACTGTTCGACAATTTTTATTTCTAAGAAAATGCTTCTTACGATTTTAATTGCAATATCATTTGAGTATGGTTAATATATTTTCATGACAAATTAAATACAAATCTTGAGTTTCCTGAACCGTCCGAAACAGTTTCTTTATTCTGGGTGACTTTTGCATAAATGTTAAACTGTAAGATACTAAATCTTACCACACAAAAAAATGGAGAACTCCTTAAAGCATAGAAATTATGCCAAACATTTGGGCAGTGGACGAACCATTTCAGAGACTTCGCTTCTTTTCTGTCTAAATATTGCAATAATAGTACATTTTCCAAATGGAAAGACGCCATTCTTTATCTCTTGATCATGCAAAGAGAACAGAATTTCAAAGGCAATCACTTACCAACCAGGTCTTTAAAAATTTGATTATCACTTAATTCGTGTTCCCCTTGCACTTACAAGAAAATCACCAATACGATAATGCTTATTTGAGGAACATGAAGTACATAAATAGTGGAACAGGGTGCAGCAAGTACAATTTGCACAGAAATACAGTAACTGATGTGAGTGCAACTCCCAAATTTTTAATTTTCCGAACATATAATATACAGCAACTATTTTATAAGAAATTTGTATCCTAGATGTTGCAGCTCCTTTTCGAAGTACATTCGCTTTCCCATTTTCTATAGCACACGATCTATTGAAGTTTTATTGTATTTATGTTGTATTGTATTGCATTGTCAATACATTGTTGGAAATAAAAATTGTTTTGCATTTTTGTATCTGTTGTACTTCCCAGTTTTGATTCAATGCGCCAAAGTTCACTTAAAATACCGAATAATTTGAGGGAGGGTGCGTGTTTGGCTTAAAATACGAGTATTTCAAGGTCATGTTCATACAGCATCAAGGTCCCACCAACCTTATCACAAAAGTGTCTTTTTTATCCCGATTTAAGAAAGTAAATAACTTCCTTTATTTCTCCTAAAATATTTATTTTTAATTTGCCTTTATTGTTCTACTACTTCCATAAAAATAATAAGCTCCAGATGTAGCCTTTCCTCAAATAAATGATAATTAAATTAAAATATAGCGTAATTTTCGAATCAAAACACTGAGGTATTCCTGCTAATACGAAAATTATATATAAAAGTAAACTCTTATAAAACTTGTACCGAACCAACTTTATTTCTGATTTTTGGATGTCACCTACGTGAACATTACAGCACTACAAGATAGCATCTCTATATATCCTAAAAGTATTTTTATTTTACTCCTAAGACCAGTTCATAATTCTGTACTTGGAATTGTTATCCCAAATACACTTACACAAAATTGTCGCTAAAATAAGACATACTGGTTTCTCCAATCTAATCTATATACAGGTTATAAAATGAAGAAATATAAATTTAATATTTATGGATGCTCTGCAACTACTATCTCAGCGTCCTATTCCACAATGAACGTGAGATGTACCTTAATTTTTCTCAGAGGCCTCATTAAAAGGCTTGAGATTCTTTTGCATGCTATAAATGTACGACACGGGACAACCGGCTTTACGTCTCTTCCAAGGGAAATAATTCTAAGGATGGTTATATCCGAAAAATATAAGTCAGCCTTGGCTGGATTTAAACCCGCGAACTTAGGAACCAGAGGCCACCATGTTACACCTAGGCCTAGGCTATGAGGGCCGATTATACAAACGGACACTTAGCACACTGCAACCCAAATAAGTACTGAAGCTAGTTAAGGAAACTTGGAAAACCAGAGAGCATAGGCGCACTGGGCACAGAGACGCGCAAAAGTCCTTAACAGATCTAGAGTCCAAGACGTTTATCTCTGCTATATCTAGGTGCTTAAGAGAGAGCCATAGAGCGAGAGCCATGAACAACCGCCAACAAGCAGTCCTCTAGTAAACATGGGAGTACTTTATCCTTTGAGGAAGCATCGGCGCCATCTGTCTGGCACCAAAATATAATAAGACACCTAGAAAATAAATATATAAATATTTCGTTGCAAAACTATGCTATCAATTTCCACAATCATGTTGGCACTATCCTACAGGAGTTCCAGTAAATATACTACCATTAGAACTTCCGCTTTTTAAGCCACTGCTTATTGGTACCTATGCACTATTCACAGGAGTGACTTTAAACCAAAATTGGTTAAACTGTTAATTCTTCACAGTATTTTAGAGGTAGACTTAATGTTCATTTGGCAACATCGGTAACCAAATATTTGATTGAATTTGCGGTTAAAGGGATTTTGCTGACTCATTTAGAAAAGGGTAGATGGGTGTTAGTAGAGGTAGTTGTAGTGATATTGGCAGGGTAAGTGGTGTTTTGATAGTGTGGTGTTGACAGTGGTAGTGGTGTGATCGTAACAGGGATATGAGAATTTTAAATGCTTGTATAGGTACAGATGGCAGTGGTGGTGTTGTGGTTATATTTTTTATCATATTGGACGATACATCAAATAGGTGAAATGCTGCTCAAATGAACCCATGTCCCTTAGAGCTTAACTTACTCCACATTCGTCTTTCAGAATGAGGAAAACTACTTATAAAAAAACCTTATTCAAATAACTCACTTGAGCCAGATTCTAACCTGGAACCTTTGGAATGTGAGGTAGACACGCTATTCCGACACCACAGAAGAGGGTGTCGTCATATCGGACAATGAATGAAATTGGTGAAGTGATGCTCAAATGAGTCCGGGGTCCTTGGAGCTTAGAGCTAACTGACATTCGTCTTTAAGGATAAGGGAAAACCCCGAAAAAAACTTATCCAGGTAACTCACCCTGAGCGAGATTCGAACTCGGGACCTCTTGAACGGAGATGGTTGACGTGATGATAATGGAAGTGATGAATAAAATTAGATATGCTGTCAGCTAACGACTCTTATCAATGGTCAAAATAATACTAGTATCCCCGGTGTTTCGAAATTTCCTCCCTCAGGAGGAAAAAAAAAAAACTCGGTCTCGACCGAAATCAATAGGCCAGTGTCTAAGCAACTGAGCCATCCAGACAGAAAAAAAGTGGATGCAGTTGTGGTGGCGAAGATAATGCTGGTGATTGTGATAAAGAGGGTGATGGTTGTGGGGTAGTGGTAGTAAAATTGGTAGCAGTAGAGCTGGTAAGGTTTGTGGTGCTGAAGATAGTATTTTTTGAGGGGAAAAAATATTAAAAGAACGCTCAATGTAAAGGGTAGTTGGAGAAAGAGGTACTTTCTTGAAAAATTCGTGTTGCATTCCTCAAGGCGCCAAATTTAAATGTCAAGTTCAGTATTTAATTGACTATACCCAAAATATTACTACACAAAATATATGATTTTCTTTGAAGGACATAATACTTGTCATACGACGACCAGCTCTTTTTAAATTTTTTCTATCACACTATTGTATTTTATGTTTTCCGTTGTATTTCCAGGTAATGTGCCATAACATAATTTCTGCAAGTATTCATCTCGATGAACATGAAGTAGATAGAACAACAACTCTTTGTAAGAATGTTTGTACAAGTGTAGAGAAAGTCGTGTGAGAGCAACGCATGAGATTTTCTTTAAGAGAAGTAATTACAGAAAGGGCTAGAAAGCCAACTATTACAGAAGTGAAGGATAACCAGAATTTGGTGTCTTTGAGCAGGAATGAAAATCCGCCGGCGGAGAAATGACCAGGTCCCTAATCTACGATCAGCACTCTAATGTTATGGAGATGACGAAAGGTGGAGGGGGTAGCACATGCCGACAGATGTTCGTATAAGAGCGAAATCCATGCAAGTAGCCCCGTCTCTTTCTACCTCCACCTTTTATACTTCCAACAGCCATCAGTGTTTTATATTTTATTTTTTGTGAATGTTGCCTCCCCTCCCAGGTAGGCTTGTTGCCAGCCACGCTCATGCCACGCGTCCTGTATACCCTCCCCTCATTCCGCACGCTTCTCCCTCCCCTCTCCTCCCGCCAAAACTGACACCGGTTG
Source organism: Mantis religiosa (assembly GCA_030765055.1). NCBI lineage: Eukaryota > Metazoa > Arthropoda > Insecta > Mantodea > Mantidae > Mantis > Mantis religiosa. Next base: position 46,061,783 of record CM060958.1, on the reverse strand, counting down.
GAACGTTCCCCTCACGGCCCGGTTTCCATCCTTTTCAAACACGTGCATATAACAATTATTTCCCCTCTAGCACTCTTCTTGTCTTTCAAGTTTGCTATTATGTTTAGTTTGCACGATATCTCTCGGTGCAATGCTATTTACCTTCTTTCTTCCTCGATTCTTGCCCCCTTCCCACCACTTTCCCCCCATGCTGGCCGTTATCTGTCTTCTGTTATCACTGGTGCCGTGTCGTCGACTTATGTGCACGCTTTTTGATTGTAGTGGAGACCCTTTGTTGTTGCTCAATTCTCTCACCATTACCATTTCTACTGACTGTTCATATAAGCTCTATCCACCTTAAGCTAACCGCGATATATACACATATCTGCATAAAAACCGATTTAATTATATAGAAACTATACAAACGGTGCACATAGATATGGTAGGCATTGTCTCTTTTTTGAAAACATTGCACGAGACGTTCGTTTTTTCTTTTGACATGAAGAAACAAAAGTAGAGCTTTTACAGCACCTAGCCTGAGTCCTTTTCATTCTGATTCGGTTCACCAAGAAACAAATGACAGCTGTATTACACCAGATCTTCCTTTGTCAGTCGCGTGTCTCTTGTTATGCATCAACAATAGATGGCGACTAGTGCAGCTAGTCACCAATAGATGGTACGCACGGTTATCAAGTTTTTTCTTATTTCTGCTGTGGCAATTCTAGCAGTTCTCCCTAAATGTTTATAGGATCAAATGATAAATGATAATTGGTATCTAGTTAGCTAGCTATAACTTGTTTTCAATTTGTTGTTGTACAAAATGATTTTGAAATTGTAATATGCCTGACATTTTAGCTAAATTCCGCACAAATAGGCTCTTGGAAACCTTTTAAGGACACCAGGACACTTTTTCAGAAAGTAGGTCAGCTACTGAAGTACCTGAATCCAAAACAATTTCTGTAAATATGCATCTAATATCTTTACATTGATTGGGTCGTTTGGACAGGTAACAGATTTAATGACAATGAATTTTCAAGTTTCAACCATAATATAATTACCCGCCATGATGTGAGAGAATCAAAAGAATGAACATTTAAATAACAGCTAAAAGTATAACTCATAAAAATTTAGATAGAAAATCTTGTTTTTAAACATAAAATGGAAAATATGTAAGTAAAATAATACTAATTCTAAAAATCTAAAATACATGTTTGTATTTGGAAACAATACGAAGAGTGTTACATAATGAAGATATGTCATACTTATACTCAAAGGTGACGAAACTCTCTGGAAAATTGGTCATTATCTCATCCATTTTTAAAGTGATTTACTAATGTTGAATACTCCAGTCATTACTTTCTTGAAGTCATTAATGAATACAATTTAGGTTTATTACAGGATATTTCTGTTCAGCTTCTCAGCCAATTTTGACTGTATTTTAATTTTTAATCTGTAAAAGCGTATATTAAATAGAACAATCAATCTAATGACAAGAAATATATAGGAAATGCTTAACTCTAAGAAAAATGTATTTGACATTGACTGGGTGCTGTGACGAGATCACCATGCTGTACATAGTACGACTGAGTTACGGTTTACCAGTATCCAAAGAAAAAGGACTTCAAAGGCTTATACCCAGAAGGTCCAAGATTTACATTTCATTTGTCACGAAAATATCTTAAAACAAACAGTAGGTACTTTAATTGAAATCATTAAGAGCTTTTCTTTAACACATCCAAATTTGAAAAATGGTTATGTAAAGGGATGTTTGGGGAAAAATGTTCCTTGAAATTCTTCGTGTTGCATTGAAAGTGATGTACTTAAATACCTATTTTGATATTTAACAAATTTTCGTATGGAGTTATGCCACTCAAATAAATTAAAATTTGGTGTATTCCACCATTTCTGAAAGTTGGTTTAGTTATAATTTTCTGAGTAAAACTTATGGAAAACTCTGTATTGTGGAATGATAGGTGTAAGTTGACACTATAGCTGGATTAACTGTGACATTATATGTGATATTATATTATTATACATCACAGCACAAGATATTATTTGAATGTTTCACTTGTTTTAGTACCTATTTAACATTGAACACAGGAAGCATTGTTTTCCAACGAAAAATTCTGTAACGAAATTTCAACAGAAATAAAATTTTGATACATCTAACTATAAAAAAAAAATCATACAAATAGGTGGTTGCCTCTGTGTGCCGTCGTGTTTGTGTTTGCGTGTGTGATGAGAGCTTTTTCAAGATTTTGCGCAACATAATTGCATTTTGTTATAACAATTTGCCACATTTTAGTACTAATGCATTGCTCTATTCATTAACACGAGGATTTTATCTTATTTAGTCGAAAAAACAGTATTTCATTACAAACACTCTTAACGTCCTCCAATGTTGTGATATCGGACGATGAATGGAATGGATGAAAATGATGCTCAAATGAGTCCAGGGTCTGTAGAGCTTAGAGTTACCCTACATTCATATTTTAGCATAAGGGAAAATCCCGGAAAGAACCTTATCCAGGTAACTCACACTGGACGAGATTCGAACTCGGGACCTCTCGAACGTGAGGCAGACTCACTACCATCTACGCTACCGAGGCGGGTGGTGGTGGTGGTGGTGGTGGTGGTGGTGGTGGTGGTGGTGATGGTGATGGTGATGATGATGATGATGATGATGATGATGATGATGATGATGATGATGATGATGATGATGATGATGATGATGATGATGATGATGATGATGATGATGATGATGATGATGATGATGATGATGATGATGATGATGATGATGATGATGATGATGATGATGTGAAGCGAGCTGTGACGAACGAGCCTAGGGTTGTTTAGCTGACTGCTGACCTCACGCCCACACACCGCGATAGAAGCGACGATCATCAAACCGATACGGGGAGCTCATTCCTAAAATTCCCGTAGATGGTTCATCTGTCAGGCTTGAATGTGGTGGAATGCGTTCGTCTGGAATTGTTAAGGACCCTGTTAATTCTATCAATGTGAATGTTTATAAGGTGAGATAGCATCTAGAATTTCAAAGTTGCTTCACTTGCTCTGTAAATTTTTCATAACATTGCACACAATGAAAATTTGCTTCAATTTTCTTAAATTTTTGTAGAGAAATACACAGCTATAAGCATAAAACTGGAGTGATATTTCTTTATAGGTTATCGGTGGAGGAATATTAATTAGAATATTAAATTAACACAGTAGAATAAGAATTCATGAAAAATTGTGCTCCTGTATTGCTAAAGGAAAACACTAGAAAATCTTATTGTGGTGCAAATTAATAAAATAACAAATAGAAATAAATAATTTCTTCTAAACAACATTAAAGAGCTATTGCTTTTCGTATGCTTATAATTTTATCTCCAAACATTAAAAATACAAATAAAAATGTGTTTTCAATATTTTTATTAATAATTGCTAGAGTCAAAATAGGTGTTTAATTTTTATTTATTGTCTCATGGATTACTTCTGTTTACCATTAACGTAAGTAATAAAAATAACTTTAGTTATTAATGATTTACAGTACTTACTTGAGTATTTCATTTCAACACATATATAAATGTAAATTTTACAGATTTTACCTAGAGTAACATAAGCATTATCTGCCAACACCTGGCTAGTGATAAATTTTGACCTGCTAGTCTTAGTAATGAATGTAAAGAGGGAAGATCGAATGAGGCTATTTTTTGTCAGAAATGGGCCTACTTTGGCGCAAAATATGTAATAACTGAACTGTTTAATAGTGTTTTATAGTCTATTCTTAGTACATCTGACACCACTGGCGGTGGGAATCGACGATACATGCAATAAAATACATGTAAATGCAATTTCTTTCCTTCAGAAAGGAAATATAGCCAAGATACTTTACATGGCTAAATTTGGGATACCACCTCGGTATTTGCCAGTTAAGAGGATTGTGAAAAAAGTTGGGAAAATCTCGTATAGGAAGCACGTCTTGGCGGGATATGAAAGGTGAACCTCCCGAAGTCTGTTGCCTTTAGTGCTCAGATTTTTAGAGAACCATTTCATTTAAGTCATTAGTGATAGAGATTTAGATTTTTAAAAGAACAATCCAATGTGTGTCTGAACGTGTGTGTGTGTGTGTGTGTGTGTGTGTGTGTGTGTGTGTGTGTGTGTGTGTGTGTGTGTGTGAGTGTGTGTGTGTGTGTGTGTGTGTGTGTGTGTGTGACGCGCGCGAGCGCGTGTGTGTCTGTGTGCGCGCATGTGGGTATAACTTTACTCACACTTATAACGTAGTTAAAAGCATAGACTGTCAATTATCTACTATTTCGCTATTATTTTCTCCATATAGTGGCGAATGACGGATGGCAAGATTTCATGACAGGATGACCGTTTGAAAGGTTAAAGTTTTGATTCGATTGCTCTGTCTCTACGTAAGAATTGATCGATCATATTCGCTACACATAAAACAAAACTGCTGATTTTCAGGACATTTATCATCATTAGAACACTTAAGATAAACTAAATTACTTTAAAGTAATGTCATTTCTTACATTTGACCTGAACTTAGTCACATTAAATATAAAATCTGGTACTCAAATCATTATTTTGAAATATTTATGAAATATTGAAATTTAAACAGCTGAAAAAGAGCCTCCTGTTACGGTCAATTTTACTTTTGTTGACAAGTTGTCAGTAGATGGTAGAAATTGCAACGGCAACTGTTTAGGAGGTGCGAGGAATCTCTGCTAATGACCAAAGATTTCAGGCAGAATAGTTAAGGGCATGTTAAAAATGCCTCAAATATGAAAAGGATTGTATCTCCTTTTGTCCAGAAGGCTAAGATTCTCTTTTCCTGTTTTAATCGTTGTTTAAAACAGTCATTCTTCCATTCTACTGTAGATTGTAAAATTCAGAAAATAAAGTAGTTCGATGCCTGTATTATGTACACATGGTGAATGAAAACTTTTTATGAATATATACTTCGGTAGTGAAGAAATAGTTTTGATTCATTGGTGCACAAGTATAATGTCAACTCCATTAAAATGTCGAGTATTTATACTTTGTAGTAATTTGTCAACTTATACATACGCGCTCGAGTTCATCAGGCTACGTAAGCAAATTACAAATTATTACAAAAAAAAAAACTGAAATTAAATTATCCTTTTTCTCTGTCGGAAAATTAATTTAGTAATTAGATGTAATAGAGCAATCTGTCAAGGTAATTGCAGGCCATTAATCAGGCCATTGCAAGGTAATTAATTGTTGCCAAAATTAACTGCTTACAAGAATTTATTTCTCTTGTCCAAGCTCAATGAATTACATTAGACCTAACTACAGCTTCGGTTAGCTGATATTAATGATTTTGAAAATGTTATTTATTATTTTTCTTCTGAATCCTAGAAAGGAAAACGTGGGACATATTTTCGTACGAAAAATATTTTAAAAGATCGTGAAAAAACGAAATTAAGTAATGGTTTTAAATGTATCTTACTCCAAGTTTGCAAAGCTAAATGTCTATATTTAAAGGCAGTACCTAAAGAATGTTTCAATTTTAAAAATAATGGTTAATAATACCTTCAAATCTGACAATATACAAATGTTTGCAGCCTATGTTATTTACGTAAAAACCTTTGTTAATTTTTTAACCCAAAATATTACACTTTATGGTCAATGCAGGGCTTTAGGCGTTTATACAGCGAATAATTTTCACAATGAAGCATAAAAGATCAGAGACGAAAACCTAATATATGCATTATAACTGGTTTCAATGCCCTCAGAACAGCAGTTTCCCAATCAGGGAGTGAGAGCATTAAATACTGAAATGTTGTATTCCTTACTTGAACATTTCAAGCCCAACAATCTCAAAAACAAATAGAAGTTTCATAATTTTAAATCAGTTCAAGGTACCTGATTATTTTAACCTCTTCTTAAGAAGACGATATAGAATACATCAGATTCTATTCGCCATAAATAGACACTAACGTCATACTTTGGGGGGGGGGTATTTAGATCATCTAGCGCAGGTGTATTATAGTCAATATAGATCTCAATGTATATTTGCCAATCTGAATTAAATTTAAATCGGTATTCTTAAAATATGCTGCTAAGAAATGTAATATGTTTTCCACTATACCTACTCGTTATACATAAGGTATTGCATTCCTCCGAATATGACACCGAGTTTTCTCTGTAAATATAATGAGGTTTCCAGGATGCAAAAAGAAGTTTTTGGACAAAATTCCTGTGTGTACAGCATTAACTAAACATCGCGAAGTCTGTTAAATGTCAAACTTGGTATTTAATTTCACATCTTCCACTCCCTCTTCAAGCATTTATATACAGAGACAATTCTTAACTTTTGACTTGTTCACAAATAACCACGACTTTTATTAAAATGGTTTATATTTCAGATGTTTTTGAAATAAATTGTATATATTGGAATAGTCAAGGAAAAGTCTTCATTGTGAAATATTTCTTCTCTTATAAAAAGGTATGGTTCAATAATCTCAAATATAATCAAGTAAAAAGAGTATTTTCAAAAGGAATGTTGGAGCAAAAGTTCATTATATAAGAAAGCTAAATGAAAAACAAAATTAAGTAAAGCCAAACAAGATGCCCTCCCTCCAAAATTTTTAAAGCCCTAATTGGATAAAATGTACATCTCATTAAAGCATTAATTCCATATTCCTTGTCATTGTTTGAATTTTAAATATTTATATTTTTCTCAAATAGAAAGTCATCATTTTCTCTCTCCCTCGACCTCTCACTCTCACTCTCTCTCTCCCCCCTCCCCTTCTCTTGGACGTGCAAAGATTTCAGAATTTTAAATTCATCACAAAGCTACCAGGTCTTAAGATTTTTAACTTTAAGGCCTAATCTATTTCCTTGTTCCTCTTAAACCTTCCTATCAGGAAACATACAAGAAGACAAATGTTTATCTCTTAAAAATGTAGGTACTATGAAGTTTATTTTCATGCATTTTCGTTATGCTTCACACACAAAATAGTAGCACAAATATCATGTACAGTTAAATTCTTCTCTTGCTTATTTCCACTTCATTTATTTCAGCCTTCAAACGCTTTTATGTCAAAATAATTATCATGGCAACGAACATTCGTTAACCACAATTAAATTATCGATAATCTATCACCGCTTCTGGTATTACTGATAATGATAATCACTACTGCACGTAGGGTACATAGTGAACTGGAGCTATATAGAATCTCGTTTATGAATACGTAGACATACTTCACAATCAAAATGATAAATTTAAGAACCAAAAGCTGCCAATTTGATGAATGTTGGGCAACATATTCGCCACGGTAACGAAAACGCATGTAATGTGCTTTATCCTTTATCCGATACACCAATACAAATCATAGGCAAAGTTGACAAGTCCCTTATGCAAACAAAAGTGACAGAGCGGAAACTGTGTGTATGTACTCAAAGGATTATTCTGTGGGTAAGGGAGCTGTTTTTTAAAAACACTCGCAAATAATGAAATATCTCACTCCCTTGTTATATCAAAGAGAAAATATTAATCAGTATAACGACGTGCACGAAATTTTCGGAAGGAAAAAAAAAACAACAAAAACTTGTTCTGCAAGGGATGAACTCTTACGGTTACAGGTAAAAGTGCCCAAGTCCCCACATATGGCATAAGAAAAGGCTCGGATGAAAGGGAAAGAGAGAGAGAGCCAAATTTTGAACCAACTGTATAATCCCTCCCTCCCCTTGCCGTCCCTTCTTAACCCACAAACGTTCCCTCATTCCACAACTGACATATCCCCTACGAACCACTCTTTCAATACATCCGCACAATACGGGCAACAGACCTTCTGTTATACATTTCCCCTCTTTCCCCACCCTGTCCCGTGTGCCATGCGACAGAATGTGTGCTGCCACACTTAGAAGGGGGGTGAAGGAACTGCCTAAGTCAGTTGCATCGCATATACGTGAGCAAGAAACGTCAAACGGTCTAAACCTGAAGAAAAGCCCTTTTTTTTGTACGGTACAGGGTCTCATACCAATTTTTTTTTCATCATTTCTCCCTCCCCTTGGCCGCGGTGTGGTGGTGGTGGTGGCTCGAGGTCTAGGAAGCTCAAGACTTCCTCGTCGTGTTTACTCCAAAGTGTGCGAAGCGCTCTGACTGTCTGGATATTTTCCTGTCATAATTCAACGGTCGACAGCCGCAGTCCAGTGGCCGGCCGCGGCAGCGATGATAGAGTGAATGAACGAGTGAATTACTTGTCTAGCACGCGACAACTCGGTGACGTAATTCTAAATACTTGACAAACACTTGCTGGAGGTGGGGAGAGTGGGACATAAGACGAGTTGAAGAGCATACAACAGCATCCAAGAATGGAGGAACAAGAACAAACTGTGTCGTTGGTCCGGTAATTGAAAGCACTTTGCGGCGAGTGTATGTGTGTGGGATTGCCCATTAGTGTGTATGTGAACTAACTGTGAGTGGGTGTAGCGAAGATATCAAACTAGATGGAAGTTACTGTGATCAAAACAATAAATTATTGAAAGAAATGTAACAAATCAAGTGCATCAACCTAAAAGGTTTTTTTTTATTAATTTGAGTGACTTTAACAGAAATGGCAACATTAGGTGTAGTTCCTTTCAGTGGAACAATGGCAACCTCGCACGGTAACAAACTTCAACTTCTTGGACATTCAGAAAGTGCTATTGTTAACAACGGTGAAAGAAGGGAAATCATTATTCTCAGAAGGAAAAATAACATTCCTCTATCGGAGGCAAGTAAGGTAGAACTCGACTGTGGTAGTGATGGTGTAAACAGTATTGCTGAAACAACTTCTAGCTCAGTGTTAGTGTCCAACAACCAAGCAAAGTTCTCGAAAAAGAAGCCATCTATGAACCTTCCACGAGCTCATCATCAGCCTCCCCCAGTAGCAGTGGCGCGCCGAAACGCTCGAGAACGCAATAGAGTGAAGCAGGTAAACAATGGGTTCGCTACTCTACGACAACACATTCCTTTATCGGTGTCATCTAACTACTCCTCTGATTCAGCTGGATCAGGAAGCCGAGCCAGTAGAAAGCTCAGTAAGGTAGAGACGTTGCGCATGGCTGTTGATTATATTCGGAGTCTTCAACAACTGTTGTCCATGGATGACGGGGGCAACACAGAGAGTGGTGCGACATCATCTACGAGTATCTCTCACACACATCTACATTCACCAAACTCAGCTTCATCATCTTCAGACACTTCCTCCCCATCCCCTAAAGTCACCAGTGGTGCATCCCCTCAACCCTCGCCTAATAGTATCACATCAACCGATCCCCGATGTCCTCCCTCCTACTGTCACAGTGAAACGATTCAAAACGACTACGAACGAACAACCCCTTCTGTTCTTATTGAAGACGACGATGACGATACTTCCTCATTCATTGATCCCGCATCTCCTTCCTCATCAGCTACCCTCAGAAGTACCAGTTCCGGAAATTTTGCCTCCCCTCCCCAATATCATTACCGTTCCGCACTTCCACGTACAAGTTCCTTGATCCAAATTATGGGCAATAATACCATTGGAAGCTACGCACACGATGGTACTGGGTTTGTTCCTTTAACGGGCCCTGCAACTTTCAAGGATAGCACAGAGGAATACTTAGCAACAAGTCACCAAGAGTTCGGGCGTCTACAACTCCACCAACAGTTGACTTCCACCGCTGAGGATAGCTACCATCCAGAAGACCTGGCTTTGCTAGGTGCTCGCCTTCATCATAGTCCCAATACCCCTACAATAGCGAACTCTCTTTCACCAGGTGTGTACAGCGAGCAGTCGCTTTCACCAGAAACAGCAATCGCGACAGCCGAAGTCCCATCCTCAACCATTGGCGTAGGAATTTCTTCGTCCTCGACATTCCTGCCAGCGTTTTCATCAGCACTCAGCAGGGTTTCCCCAAGGGCATCGGCGCTGCATCTCATCACATCAACAGCATCACCAATCCAGTACGTCTCTTCGTCAACGCTTCAGTCAGCAGTTGTGGCGCAACACGAAGCATACCCCCAGGCCGCTCCAGCGGGTATCGAACTCCTATCTCACGTCAAGATGGAGATGGAGGAAACCAGTGGTAATACGGAAGACATTGCCGGGGGTGAGGAGGTTGTGATTGTGGAGGGTGGTGCGCAGAGTGCGGAAATGCTAGACGTCATGTCGTGGTGGGAACAGGAACAAAGACTTCGCCTAATTACCGCCCCCAACGCGCCACCCTCATCGTAACTGGTGAGTTTCGTGTATGGTGATACCTTACTTCCATTTACTGTTTTTTCCACAACTGTTAAAGTACTGTAATGTGTTCGAAAACAGTTATTTCCTGTTTACTATGAGCGTAAGATATATTTATACAAATTCTCTTTGTAGTTAACTTATTACTGTTTCCATAAAAGTGCCTTTAAAGAAAGTTATTTTTATTTTTACTATTCTAATCAACACAGTGAATATTTTTTATTGTTGAATAAAAGCATATTTACAATTTGCATTGTTATTTATTCTAAATTAACCAAATAATATCCTTGAAGTCCTCATTTCTTCTTTAATGGAGGGAAAATAATGTAAACATAGGTCCTTATTTTTAAATCTAATGCCATAAAATTGCTGTGGCTTAGCGAAAATTGAGATCTGACATACAGAGATCTTAAAATGATAAGAATACTTCGACACAGTAGTTTTAATTAAAGTGTTATGGTCTTTAAATCTTTATTGCATCATAAATACAATAATGTACCATTCTACTGTGGTCATTCTGATCAATACTTGTTTCCAAACATTTTTTAATTCTGTCGGGTTGTTTGGAAAACAAAACATAATTTATTGCTTTTACATACTTTCTCTACTCACACTTTCACAAGCTATTCTCTACAACCATTTCTTCTGTTTCATGTAAATCAAGGTAAACGTTTAAGATATTGTTTCATTGCATATTTTCGTGCAGATACAAGGGGATTAGGAGAATATAGCAGTGGGTGGAAAGTAAGAATAGCGAATTTTCATTTGAGGAAGCCATAAGTATGTAAGTTTTTGTGTCTATCTCTTTATAGCCAGGGGTATATTTAATATTTTGAAATCAGAAATTAAGCATTTTTATTTTTACATTTAGCATTTTATAGCATTATGAAAAAAAGTTTAATTCGACTTAATTATTTTTAAATGATGAATATTAATATTATTTATAAGAGATTCAAAACACATTTATGGAGGGTTATTAATAACAGTGAGCTAAAAGTGCATAAAGCGACAATTTATTTTACATTAATATAGGTTAAAGCAGTACACAGAAATATAGGACAAGCTGATACAGGCTAAAGCGTACTACATGACACAAAAAAATATAAATGCATACTGATGCAAAACTAGCACAATAAAAAGAAATTGCACATATATTCTTTATGATTCAGTAACGCTGTTGACTGAAAGTAGTGAACATATTTCAAGATTCTCTTCTGCCATTTGAGTCTCCATATTACTCACAATCAAATTATATTTACTGAAATAACATTCAGCATCTACGCTGTTGGTAGGACCCCAAGATGCATTGCAGAGTAATAGTGGGCGATGGTGGAACAATAAGGGTTGCTTTCCACATTCCAGAAGAGTGGTTACTTAGTTTATAACTTTCTAAACATGCAAAGCTTCCAGAGATTCCACAGAAGAAAAAGCGTTGGGAAAAAATAATTACTTGGAAAATGGTCGATTTCGCATTTATATTGCATTTTGAGTCAATTTCGTACGTTATTGCACTATATCGCATTTGCGAAAAATCACTACCTGTATTTATAGCTTACCAGTTACGCAAACCTCAATTCAAAAACTATTTCAGAGGTTATTCTAAGAAATGTCTATATAAATTGATTTATTAATTTAAGTGTATTAAAGTTATTATCCATTGTTTAAAAGTCAAACATTTCGTAAACTTTCCATGTAAAGGGCTTTCCGTTTGAGCAACCCTAGTGATCTTTCTCCAAACACCAACAAGTTCTCTTTTTTTAATGCACAGCTAGATATAAAATGCCATTTCAGGTAAATTCTTGGTATCAAACTTTTTGATGGAATGCAACAACCATCTCTTCTTGTTACGTACCCACATAATAAAACAAGAACCACCTTAAAAGTCACATCATTCCGGTATAAAAATAAACAGAACAGAAGATGTATTGACTTAAACAGAAGATAATGCACGAATGTTCTTTATGAAAGTCTAATTGGGTGTTAAGTAAAATTAGGTCAGAGAGTTTATGACGAAACTGTTGAACTAATTTATACTGTTTTCAGGGAACAGTACACATCTTTCAGTGAACAGTATCTACAGCAACGATGGCCTTGAAACTTTAGAACACCCATTTCTTACGAACCAAATTAATTCTTGTGATGATTTGCTAACAAATGAGCTATGTGTGACAAGTTGTGAACTCCGTTTCTCCAAAGCTTTTGTAAAAACTATTAATTTTATTTTTGTTTTCTGTGCTACAGTTCCATCTGTTAAAATTCACGTGTTCAATTAAGTCTATATAGAAATGTAGTTCTAAAACATTTCGTAAAATGTTTGCTGGGTGTTTTTAATGTATGATTTGTATACGAATCATAAACACGTTATTGGTTACAGTATACCCAAAACTTAAATGCTCTTTCAATAACGTATTCTTTTTCGCGTTTAAAAAGCATATAACAAATATATTTTACTATTATGTTTTGTAATTTTAATTTTAAAGTACAGTTATAAGACATTTTAGTTAAGTTGCAGTTTTCTTTTGCATTCGTTATCTCCAGTAATATTCGACCCTATTTTTGAAACTTCTATACAGCTCTTCCTTCTTTTTGTCTTTTAGTGCTCAGAGATCACAAGCACCACGGTTGTAATAATGAATAATAATAAATAACAATAACAAAAATAAATATTATGATGACGATGACTATTATTATTATCTGCTGAAATAACGTTTACATTAATAATATTATTTCAATGTTATCTTTTTCTTCTGAGTCATTCTACTCGAATTATACAACAATTAAGCCTAACAATCACGTTCAGCCTAACAATCAAATTTAAACAATATCAACTGTGAGTAACATTTTCAGAGTAGCTTTTTAAACAACTGACAGTGATAACAGTGTTGTTTTGAAGTTTGACATTTTGTTTTTGATTATTATTTGGAATTTTTATTTAAGTGTTTATAGTAACTATGACAGATACGATTGACTTGGTCATTAGCAATAATGTTTTCTTTGTTTTGTGCTGCATTTTCTTCCTTCCTTTCAATTGGCTCTCCATTTCAGTAAGAGTGATTCCATTTTATTATTTATCACAGCCATATTTACTTTCTTCTCATGTTTACTATTATCCCATAACACTTGGACTATATGTTCCTCTAAATACCTCAAAATTAACTCCCATAATTTTCTTTTGTCAGTAACTGACATTTTCTTAACTGCTTTGAAACACACAAACTGATTCCATAAAACATACTTGTAGGTATTCAATGAAGGGGAAAAAAACTACAAGAACTGCAATAAAAAGTGCTACAGCAAAATTGTTTTGCTTTCTCTACTGCTTACACAGTAGGTGAAGAAGCTTTTGCACTCTGCTTAAAAATTTGATACCGAGTTTTCATGGAAAATATGTTTTGAGGTCTCTTGAATCTTGAAACGTAATTTTAAAAAGAAAGAAATCCATGTATTTGAGTGTAGGTGTGTATGTATACGCATATGTGCGTCCGTGTACGCATGTATCCTTGTGTGTATCCTGTAAAGAGCATAAATGAAAACGTAAGTTGGATAAATACTAAATTTGGCATGTAATTTATCTTCCAAAGATACGACTTGTTGTTTCTAACAAAATCTTTCCACTCCCACCTTTATATGGAACCTTTATGAAAATAGTTTATTTTTTTCAGAAATGTCATTAGCAATTTTGTTTAAAATACTATATATGAAGACTTGGAAATGACAACTAAAATGTATCTATAACCCTTATAAACATTTTTAATATTAATCTTATTTTTCTGACTAATTTATGTAAATCTTTCCGAGAACAATGTCTCGATATATTTTTTATTAGGCACAGGGCTGCAGCGACTCGCTTTATACAGGCTCTAAAACTTCATTATTTTGTACATGACATCACGATAAACAAAGGAGTAACCTAGTACTTTGTTAGTGAATTCGGCCCCCTGCATCATTATGAGGAGGATTTGCAGTAGAAAACGCAAGACATCGAATATTTCATTTTATTTTTATTACAATTTATTGTTTGAGTTGCAGTGCATTTACTTCAAGATCTCCAAGGAAATATAATACATGACTAAATATCTCTCCCGAAGCTGTAAGAAGTATTTACCTTGTACTTTGATAAGATTTTAATATGGAAATACCAAATCGGACGCATAAAGTTAGTTTAGATGAATATAATTAATTCTCTGTGATTCACTATATACTTTTTATGTTTCATACACTGATAAAACGGATATAAATGGAAGCATTATCAAATTAAGTATAACAGACGATGGAAGCGTGTCTGTCTAACGATAAACAGGTCCCGAGTTCGAATCTCGGTCGTTGTGAGTGTTCCGGATAAAGTTTTTTTTCCAAAGTTATCCCTTACCCCGAAAGATATCCTGGTCCTATACGGGCCGTGGGGTCATCTAAGCCTCATTTCACCCACTTTATTTATCGTTCCATATGACTTACGATACAGGACTTAATTTTTAAAAAAGACAGATTCAGACTTCACAAAATGAAATGTGTAGTGTTTAACGCCCGCTTTTACTACATACGGCACCGGAGGCGGTGACACATTTGATATATTAGATGAAGATGGAGCACCGATGGAATGAGATGGCGGGGGAAACCGGAGGTCTCAGAGAAAACCCGCCCCAGCGCCGTGTTGTCCATCACAAATCTCACTTTGCGGTCGCCTGGGTTCGAACCCGGGCCGCCTTGATGAGAGCCAAGCGGTCTAACCACCGAGCCCCGGCGCGGCCATCAGACTCCACATCATATGACTATTTACACACTTGTTCAGTAACATGGACCAAAGTTACGCAGAAGTGTGAATTGTTTAGGTTTCTGGTAGAATGCGCAAAGCAGCAAAAACACAAAAATAGTACTCATAAAGAGAAAAAATCACAAGCATTGGAAAGATCTTTAAAAATACAAACATGAAAATAACACTTAGACAAAATCATAAATAAACAGAGCTGGTACGAGTTACAACCAGAGGCGTGTTTTGTTGAGGATAGTATTGCAAGGAATTTACGTTTCATTTTCCACAATCGATTATGAAATACGTTTGCACAAAAATGATTAACTTAACTAACAAACTACTGTTGGATGATTAAAATTATGTGAGTTTTAACAGACACGTGGATAATTTTGAAAGAATATTGATGTTTGGTAGGATATTCTACATTTTCAAACATTATTTTTTCCAATTACTTCGTCCATTACACCGAATTGTAATGCTTATATAGCTTGCAATGTTTTCAGGCCACTGAAGATATTTTCAGTAATTACTAAATTATAATCGTACAAAATCTTCCACTGTCCAGTGATAATCAGAAGGCTGTTAAACTAGATTACCTTAACTTTACATTTTATCCGCAAATAGACACTTTTCACGAGAAAATGAGAAATATTGCAAAGTACACTTAAAATTACGTGTTAAGTTATACTTATTATCTTGAAATATTTAGATATTCAGGTCGAAGTGGTAAAACATGTATCGCTTTTTTCTATTAAGACATAAAAATCACTATTTGTCTATAATACTTAGAGGCAAGGGGATCAGGAAAGCCAAACAAAAGACATGTGGTTTTTGGTCCAGGTACCGGCTGAGGAACAATGACGAAGAACGAGATGAAATTACTATTATATTTGCTTGTATATGGTGTTGGACCATCAAATACACAACATATTTGAAACTTAAAAAAAACACTTGTGTTACATTCACATGATATTCTCCATTCTCATACAAACTATTTGCAAATATCCACATACTTAATGTTAATTGTGAAATATACTTTAGAACTTTTAACATATTCTAAGTACAATGAGAACAGGAGACTACAATTGGCTTAAGTTGATAGTGAATTCCCTTAAGAGCTGTTCCATCTCTGATGGCTTTGTAATCTCGTTTTTTATGCATGGCCAACACATAAAGGTTGAAAAACTAATTTCTATTTGAGTAAATAAGTATGCTAATTTGAAAATACAGATGAATAATATGAAAAATCTGAAATTTTTACCTAGAAAGTAAAATTGAAAGTATTTGACATAATTGTATGCTTAATAAGATCCCATTTTTTGTGTATTAAGACTTTGCTTGGTGGACATAGCGATTTTCATTAAAAATATCATTTTTTAAGAGATTTACACTACAATTTAAACGTATATCTTGAATTTTCTGACAATATAACCCTGAATTCATCATTCTGAACAACTTCTGCATATCTGGTAAACCATAACAGATACATAAAGTATTACTACATAAAACTCTCCAATTATTTTCTGAAGCTAACAATTACGATGTTCTTTGTTACTACAAATACTTAAATTTTATGCTATTTGCCACTGGTATAGGATTTTATTATGGTCGTACAGAGATGATAGTATTTCAAAATGATCGCATATTTAAAATATAACTTAAATCTTTAGTATGCCATATACTTTTTATATCTAAGAAAATGTGTATTGGATGTTTTGAACTAACAAGGAATTGATATAAGGAAAAGCTTTTTTACACAATCTTGTGACTTTTTTGTCAAAATACCTCGTTTTCGTTGCTAATATCTGGCTATAAATGTGAAGTCCTACTGGTTTTATCATTAAATATATGGTGAGGTAAGCCGAGTATTAGGTTTTAGCTAGAGGACATAATAATATGTTCGGCTGTTGAGATGAGGCCAGTTCCATTTAATGATGTCTTTGTTGCTGTCGTGGGCATTGGAAATAAGGTGCTTATAATTATTAAAGGAACGGAAGAGGCTCGCATGCTCCAAGATGGCTGGATGGGGCCAGCTGCTGCCCTGTCTGGGGTTGCTGAACATTTCTTCTGGCACCTGCCTACTCTACATCTTCAGCTGCAACGCACGTGCCCTATCTATTGCATTCATTCCAGGAAGCCTTCCTTACACATTATCAGCCTATTGCATAAATAATCACTTTCTTTCAAAGAGTAAGTCATGCAAATTAGACTTAAAAGTACTATAACCATAAAAATAACCCTACTCCCTCATTACTTTCCTTAGAGACTGTGCTCCATCATCTGTTCCATGTCTTTAAACGCCAAAGAAGAACTAATAAAAAGTGAAACTTAATATCCTAAATTACACCCCTTACCTGCGTAGCACCAAGAATTTTCATAAATCACAACCCTAAAAATAATTAAAACCCAAAATATTTCATATTTCTCTTTAAGGGAGTTGCTTGCCTTTCAGGTATGTATTTTGTCCACGAGGAATATCTAAAAAAAATCTAAATATATGTTGTATAATGCATCATAAAGGTTATTTAAGTATACATATATTTAAATGTTATAAACTTGTTGTGATGATCACTGGTAAACCTAATATTATCAACTGGATAGATAATTAGAGGTTGTAAATAGGTAATAAAGTAATTAATTATTTAAAAGTTTCTAACAAAATAATCCCTATGTTGTAATCATCTGATTGAGGATTAAAGGTTATTCATATTATTTACTGTTCACTGGATTATTATTGTTGGTGTACCTATTTTTTACCTAATTTTGTATATCTGTCACCACTAACCCATCCATCCACCCAGCTACCTATCTGTTTAGAAATATACTTTATCAAAACAATCCGTATTTGATCTTATTTTATATACTTTTTCTTGTATTCTTTAATTGGCAGATTGTGAAATAAGCAATATAAAATTTTACTTTCCTAGTGTTTACCTATGTAAAGCTGAGAAAATAATATAAATCAACCGAATGCTTTATGAACAAATATTACTTTAAATACATATTTTGAGGCCCTGCAACAAAATCTTTATGAATTTATCTTCTCATGGAGAGGATTATTTGACTTATTTTTTATTTTTGTTGAAAAGAGTCATTACTTATTCTCACACATTAGTGACACGGAGTGGATGCATCGCACCTTGACTCTGAAAGGATCTTTGGTGCATTGAACCCGGTAGGAACGGATGCGATGAAGCAACCGTAGGAAATGTATGGATTATAGGAACAGTATGTTAAGTTAAGCGCAGAGGTTCTACTACCATTAGAGGTTCTAACACCCGGGCCTCCTTCTACCTAATGTCTTAAAAAGCCCCCGCCCCCCACTGAGCACAACGTCAAGATGGAATGGAAGTATATACGCCACTTACGCGCGTCAACCCCGCAGGGAAGACTACCGAAAACCTCGGTAGGGCCACCTGGTGATCTAGCACACCTTCTACTAGCTCTGTAGGCTAGTACCCGGGACTTATGAGGCAACCCTCTACCCCTTCCGGGCGGCCGTAGCCAATTCTCCGTGGATGTCGGGAACACACTGTCCCCTCGAGTCCAACCCAATCCGAACAACTCCCCTACGGGAGTTCGGCCCGAGGTTCCTCTAGTAGCGTCAGAGGTACCACGAGTGCTAAGGGTCCGCAGCGCCCGCACCATGGCAGCTGAAGGGACAGGATCCCCTCCCCTACGGGAGGATGACAGGAACAACAAACGTGGACGATAGAAACGCACAGAGTGCTTCACTATCCGCAGCTACCGAGCATGTTCAACCCAGCAGTTGAGGCTCCAACGGCCACCCTGTGACGGAACCGAGAAGAAATTCTAATATACAACTTCTGCGCCATTTGTTTGCCGTCAGTCGACACAAGCCTCGAAGTCAACCTGCACTGAGAGGAAAAGGAAACGGCAGAGAGGACAGTCATCTTCACACATTTCCCTTCCAAGCTTAAAGAGAGCAGTCACCAGGAATCGAACCGGGTGCTTTCCGAAAGGGAGCGCGCCTCACCGCGGGGCCAACTCGTTCGGTTTCCCACAATTTAATAGGATACTTTCTGGTATTGATTCTTCAGATCATTCTCTTAACAAAAGTTACTTCTAAACTCAAAAGCTGTCAAATTAGGTGTACAGTTTTATACTAAAATATTTTTGGTATCAGTCGGCATTCGTCTATGTTACCGTTTAAGTGTTTCCGAGTACAACCACATTCAAAATTTGGTTTTGAATTTTGATATATTTACTTATATGGCATTTTCTTCTTACCCTTTTAGAAATTATTACATGGAAATGTATGAGTGGTTGCAAACTCATACCAATAACGTATAACGTTTCGAAACATTCCGATGTCACAGAAAAAAATTTCGAAATTCAAGATACACATTTTGTAATGAAAGTATTTTCAACTTAGGTATGTCTTTTTTTAAAACAAAATTAATACAGATATTGTTTAGGAAATAAAAATTTACAAATGCTTCTCCTTTTATTAAGAGGAACCTAAAAAGTATATTTTCGAAGAAATCTCAGTATCGAAATACCAAAATACGTTTTAGACACTACCAAAATCCTGTATGTCACATTTTTAAGGTTTTACTCGTATGTACAATGGTCAGTGACAACAGTTATGTATCTGGAAAGATAGAGACAGAGTGAAAAATACAGTACCATAGCCAGGATTTGAACCATGGATCTCCTGGGATCAGTCTATCATTCAAGCCTTGTCCTAGACACGGATAGTGCGAAAGAGCATTCATTTCTAAGTTTATGTTTCTTACTCTAGACTTATTGCTCAGTAATATACCAGCATATCAGCGTCTCTCGGGTGGCTTATGAAATATGATATAAATGTATGTTTATTTACGTTATACCATGTTGAATCTGACGTATAAAAACACAGACCTTCATTAGTGAATCTTCACAACCTAATAACGGACAGGAAGGCTATAATGTCGATGAACACGTTCAAATAACAGTGGCTATGGTTCAAGCGCCGTTAAGGTTCGCGCATGGATGTTGAAGGTATAAACAGAGAAGTAGCGTCCTGGTCAAGCGTAAACACCGTCATTATTAGAGCTTGGATTTCTAAGCGAAATGCTTATAAATGCTTTTTTGTTCAAATATGGGGTTTGCTTATTTATTTTATGATTTTTAATTAAAATAGCTTATTTTATCCAAATCATATAAATTTAAAAGTAAATTTTCATTTCTAGCCATCATTTTATTATTCAGGCAATTCTACTTATTAGAGTAAAAGGGAAAGCTCCAGATTGTTGTGAAATAACACTTTCAAATTATGAGAGAAACTTTGGATGCGCCGCCAATGTTATCTACACGTGGTTGGTGAATTCTGATCGGATTCTGATTGGTTGGTGAATGATCGATCATGTTAAATTCCACCCACAAAAGACATCTCAATCGATCTTGTTGCTCAAATACGTAAACGAGTTTGGAAGCGATATTTTTAGCGAAGACTGTACGGTCTTATTTTGTTTTGTGTGCGAAAAAAGTGTTTCTGCAAAGAAAAAAATATGATATTGTGTAGCATTTTAACCAACACGACATAAGGAGAGGGTTAAGAATATATATAAGTTAAAAATCTGCAGCTAATTACAGGTACTGTATGGGAACATTCGAGTTCAAGTGACGACTTTCAAAGACTTGTGTTTAACATTAGTGAGTTAGGAAATTCCATTGTGAAAATTAAATAATGAGCAGCTTAGGGAATTGTTTTAGAAAAATACAGAAATAGAAGTGTGCCGAACGAATCTGCATTGCGAGAAAAGTATTTGTAAAACTGTTTTCAAGAGGTAATTTGTCATCTTCGGGATCAACTAATGCACGAAGAAATATAGATTTCTATTTATCAAATAACACATGCAGCGGGACAGTGTGTATGTAAGGCTGTACTTGGTGATATGAAAGCAGGCAGTAGATCATATCTTCTTAATATACAAGTACTTAACAAAGGTAAATCATTCCACTGTTGCAAAATTTTTCACTGACTCGTTAGCTGTCTTGTGGCCAGAAGGGGCACGATATGATAATGTATTGTTACTTCTCCGTGATAATGCTCCATATATGGTTAAAACAGGAACTAGATTAAAAGTACTTCACCTGACCTCCCGTAAGGGAGGGGATCCGTCCCCTACAGCTGCTGTGGTGCGCCCGCTGCGGACCCTTAGCACTCGTGGTACCTCTGACGTTACTAGAGCAACCTCGGGCCGAACATTCGAGCCCCTCCCTGAGTGGGAGCTGTTCGGATTGGGTTGGACTCGAGGGGGCAGTGCGTTCCCGAAACCCACGGGAAATTGGGTACCTAAGGCCAGGCTACGGCCGCCCGGAGGGGGTAGGGGATTGCCTAATAAGTCCCGGGTGCTAGCCTACAGAGCTAGTAGCTGGTGTGCTAGATCACTGGCGACCCTACCAAGGCTCTTTGGTAGCTGGACCATTTTAGATTGGCACGTAAGTGGCGTATCCACTTCCATCCTGCTGCCTGCGCAGGGGGGGGGGCAGTTTATAAAATAGGTACTGTCCTATGTAAAAGAACCCAGGAGGCCCGGGTTCTGGTCCTACGGGTCAGGGACTAATGGGGGTAGAACCTCAGGCATGACTTCGCCTGACCTGTCTTGCTCCTGGTTTACATCGTGTCACTAACATATAGGAGCCAATGTAAAGACGTAGATCTTCCTGTCTGTAGCATAAAGAAAGTGTTTGTGAAGTCGCCGATTAGAGTTCACAAATTTCATGAAGTCGTTCCAAATTTGTCTTTACCTCCTCAGTCAGTTTTAATTGGATTAAAAGCTTTAACAAGCTTTACGTAAGGTAAGTATTCTACGATACAATATATTTATCATTATATTTTAATTGTATTTGCTTATTTTTGGTGTTTATTTGTTTAATTTTTCGTGCCGTCTGCTTGTTTATTTCACCATATGACTGTCATTATCATCAGACAACCAGAATTTTCTGAAACTTTCCTTTTTCTTCACTTCTAAATGTCTATGAAAATCTAGCCAGCTCTTACACATGCCAGAGTGTTCCTAAGTGCCGAAATTAGCCAGTTTGGCAAAATGTGCTGTTCTGAGAGTAAGCTTGTGACGAGTGCCGTGACGTGCACGAGTGTTGCTATTCCATAATATTAGAGTTCTAGTATTCTGCTACCCAGCGGTCTAATTTTCTACATCTCCCCAGTCTTCCAAATTCTGTAAATCTATGGCCTATGAAATAAATTACTGAGTTAACATAATCATCGGAATTCACGAGCAATAATCCATAGCAGATAAAATATTAACGCAAGTGCACATTTTTCAAAATATTTAAAAGGTCACAGAAATTAACATCTTTTTGTTTGCATTATTTTGTTCTTATCAATTTAGGTAATGTGCATTCCGGTGAACATATCCACCATATGATATTTTAATAAATAATTTTGAGTAAGCAGAATATAACGTTATATTAAGGAGATGTAAGCTAAATTTACCATGATAAAATAATTGCAATATGAATATCTGTAAACAATGGAGGAGGAGGAGGAGGAGGAGGAGGAGGAGGAGGAGGAGGAGGAGACGGAGGAGGAGACGGAGGAGGAGACGGAGGAGGAGGAGGAGGAGGAGGAGGAGGAGGAGGAGGAGGAGGAGGAGGAGGAGGAGGAGGAGGAGGAGGAGGAGGAGGAGGAGGAGGAGGAGGAGGAGGAGGAGGAGGAGGAGGAGGAGGAGGAGGAGGAGGAGGAGGAGGAGGAGGAGGAGGAGGAGGAGGAGGAGGAGGAGGAGGAGGAGGAGGAGGAGGAGGAGGAGGAGGAGGAGGAGGAGGAGGAGGAGGAGGAGGAGGAGGAGGAGGAGGAGGAGGAGGAGGAGGAGGAGGAGGAGGAGGAGGAGGAGGAGGAGGAGGAGGAGGAGGAGGAGGAGGAGGAGGAGGAGGAGGAGGAGGAGGAGGAGGAGGAGGAGGAGGAGGAGGAGGAGGAGGAGGAGGAGGAGGAGGAGGAGGACGAGGACGAGGAGAAGGAAATGCGGGCTAGACGGCTAATGTTTTCCAGTCGTTTGAATTCACCAAAAATATGCTATTAGTATTGTGACTTTGTGGGTTTGTAGAATTAAAAGGCCGAGTTGCAGAAATTAAAAATCTCCTTTATTTTCGTCGAAATACACTGTTCAATTCTCACGTAACAACATTACATCACATATACAACACAATCTTCCAAGGTCGATGATAACTGCGTCCAGTTCTGCTCTCTTTACAACAGCACTCTTGTTACACAACTAACTCTGCTTACTCACTCTTGTTTACAACTGTCTCGTCACTAGCCGTGGCTTCTTTTTATACATCCATTCATGATTACCAGACTGTTCTGTCAATCACTAGATGTTTCTGGAAAACAAGGCATCTAGTGACATAATCCGAATATTCTATCACATTCTAGAAGCGTAACTTAATCTATGTCGGCGAGGACTTTACCTCAGTTATCTTGCTTGCCGGCGCTATCTGTTTACACTAAACGCGCTGTCATTAACTGCTTAGCAAGGCTCGTTATTACCATGAAACTTTATCCGCCGAGTGTTTTCTTATTTGTGCCGAAACTTTTATGTCTGTTGCCGTGACGGTATCATGTGTTTCAAGGAAAAGTAAATTACTGTCTATATTTCATGAAAAATTTGATATCAGTCAAGTTGAGAAGAAAGAACAGGAGGTTATTTTACTGTACAACAGCACAATATCTGGTGGTAGACAAAGCTAGCATAATAGCAAAGTTTTCAACAAAACGAACAGTGATATAGCTTCGTGATATCTACTGCAGCAATCAATGCACTTATTCTGCATAGAAACATAGCCCCTTCTCAAGCAGAAGAGAAACGAACAAATCAATAAGAAGTTTAAGAGATCTTGTTAAAGAAATGGCAAAACATAAACTAAGAACACTTCAAACTCTAGCACTAGCACTAGCACTAGCAGTAGCAATAGCATTTAAGGGCGCACAACACCTGAGGTCATTGGCGCCCAGATTCAAACTCCATAGAAAAGAACCAAAACCCTAAAAGATACAGTAAATGCAAGTAAATTTCAACACCTGATTGCAACTGCAGGACGAATGGCACCACCGAAGGAAAGAAAAGATCCAGATGTGTCACAAATAAAACCTGTAATGACTTTGATTTCTTTGTATCCAGAGAAGAGATGACATATAAAGGCGCCCTGTATCAAAAATAATTAATAATTAACAATTCTACGAGTTGAACTAATTATGTTTAAATAAAGAATAGTGCTGTGACAAAACATTTCATTATACCATTAATATTATTATACTTTGAGCTTTTGTTAATTGTTTGCATTGTTATTTATTTGGTTTGTTTTATACATTATTTTTATAACAGTAAGGTAGTAAATACTGAAGTATTTTCAGGATTACTATTTTTTTATTCTATCATTTCATTTTTAAAAAGAAAAAAGTTGGGATCATAAATGACCATATACAGATTATGTGATTTTAGAGGGATCAGGGAGCAAGGATTAACGAAGTTATCAATTACTAGGATCATATTAGCGCTGCCGGTTTGCGAAAATTTTGCCCAGTATATGCCAATAAATATGTAGACAGGTGGCTATCGCTTTTAAAGTACTTAAAACCACGGTCTGAGCCTAGTGTGAACCCAGGACCTAGGGATAGTAGGCCAAGCCTACGTGTTGGCCAACACGAAGGCCAACAGGTAATCAACTGTACCCCCTAGACCGACGTTCATTGTTAGAAGGTGTACACCGATGTGGATTTGCGTGTCGATATTAATAATCTAAACGTCTAATAATTTTGATTAAATGAGAACACCAACACTGCAGGAAAGCAATAATTAATTTGGTGGGGAGCCCTTAGCATAACCTTGGAGAATGCTACAATTTCTCACCTCTAAGCACTCAAGGGGGAATGATAATAATTAATGTGTGTTATGGCAGCCTCTCAGCGGGTGCAAATGGTTACATTTTCGAGCTCACCTGCAGCGGAGGGATATCTCAGCAGTGCTAAGTATCCAGCACTTCACGAACTAATTTATATAGGCATTGCCAATTAATTAAAAATTGGATATGTTACATCCATTTGACCTACTAACATAGTATTTATAATTTTATAATTTATTTATTTATTTTGTGCCAAGCTATTACATAGATTGCATCTATTGGAATTAACTTATCCAGCAGACTTCTAAATGCAACCAATCCTACATAACGCTTGCCTCGGTGGCATGTCTGCCTCAAGTTCAAGAGGTTCCGAGTTCGAATCTCCGTTAGGGTGAATTACCTGGGTAAGGTTTCTTCCGGGGTTTTCCCTTATCCTGATAGACAAATGTCAGGTAACTGTAAGCTCCATTATCCCGGAGTCATTTGAGCGTCATTTCATAAATCGTCCGATATGACTTAACGCTGGAGGATGTAAATTAAAAAAAAGTCTCACACTGCCCTTTTATCTCATACATCTTATGATCTAAAATTTACATTGACCACTCTTACAACATCTGTCAGTTGAACATTTCCATTTCGATCTCACCTTCCATAGTAATTCCCTAATTGTCTAATCTGACTAATCGGAAAACGCTTTCTTTATGGTTACAATACATTTATTTCTCAGCCACTTCTCCCTAATCAATCTTTTCCTCCATTCATCTGTACCTCTAAATTCCCATACAATATGCTCTTCATTCTCTATGTCCCCACATATCGGTCAGTGACCTTGCAGTACACTATCCCTTAGACCTCTCAATTTCCAAACCCCTAATCTTTGTCGCCTCTCTATCCCTTTTATTAGATTTCCAAGTAAATTTCTGAGCTAGATTCTGTTCCTGACGTCCTTAACAGAACCTCTTCTCTTCCACCTCAGCCCACATATTTTGACGATCCATATCCTCGAATCTAGATATAACTACCTTCCATACTTCCCATGCTAAATTATGTCTATGCAACCATATATGACCTAATCCACCCTTTTCCAACAGTTCCTTTACTCTCTTCAACCAGGTTCCCTGAAAACTGAGCCAGCACTTAATCAAACTAACCTCTGGCAACTGCACTATCCTGTGCCAGTACTTAACCACTCTTTCCATCACCATTACTTTTGCACTACTTTTATCCATCTCTAAAAGTACTCCTACATTTGCTTTGCTCTGGGGTAATAAATTTACAAGACTCTACTAAAGCTGAGTATAGCCTTTCAAACCAGGATACCTACATCATTGGTGCTATATATAATCATTTTCTCTGTAAACCCAGTGTTGAACTCCCCTTACCTTGAGTCCACTTCTTCTGTAACTCCCAGTTCCCTCTTCTGCTTAGTTTAATCCCCAAATGAGTGTAATCCTGCACAACTTTAATTTCTGTGCCTTCCATAACCCACTTTTCAAACTTCTTCAATTTATTTACATTTTTAAGCACTGTTACTTTAGTTTTATTTTGATTCACTTTAAGACCCCAGACCTTACAATATCTCTCTATCTCAATTATTGCATGAGTTAAGCCAATTCCCTCCATTAATTCATCAGCATATAATAAGCCCGGGATCTCCCAGTTTTCTATCACTGCCGTATGGTTATTGGCTAAACTTAGACAATCCATGATGTCATCAATAAAAATATTAAACAAAATGGGACATCCTTGCCTAAGACCTCTTTTCCGATTCACCTCAACGGTTACCTCCTCTTCCCCACATTTGATACAGAAAGTATTTTCATGATATAATTCAGTTAATAGTTGTACCATCCCTTTACCTAATCCTTTAAGCCTCAGTTTATACCACAACGCTTCCCTTATTATTTTATCATATGTCTTCCCAAAATCTATGAATATAGCATACATCTTACCTCTTTTCACCTGTAAATATTTGTCTACTAGTGTTTTAATGACCATTCTGTTCAATTCCCTTTACTAAAACCTGATTGAAATGGAGATAATCTTTGATTAACCTCTGCCAAGTTTGTATCCTTTCAGCAAACATTCCTGTAAAAAATTTTCCCATAGTATTCAATATCAAGACTTCGTTTGAAGTCTGGTGCTAAACCAAAATATTTTTATACAAATTTGTATGTATGTACGTGCGTGCGTGTGTGTATCTGTGTCTATCCGTAAGTCAAAAATAACAAATCCGAGAGAAAAACATTTGATATTTAAGTTGATAACTTCTCCCTTACCTATAAGCGTGACTCTTTGATACCTTCCACAGTTATCTTCGACTTCGATGAATCTGCGACTCCTGCTGGAATAGTAAACTACGGTTTCTTTTCTCAAAGTATGTTGTGTGGGCGTGAGAATAGTTATGTTGGCTGATAAATTTAATTGGGTTTAATAAATAAGATATCTGAAGCAAGTTTGTCACCGTCAGAAGGACTGAATCTTTATCTTACAAGGGAACTAACACTATGATCATACTGCTTTGGCTTGGGAGTTTGATGGCATTATCTCTGATATATGAAAGGCCTGTGTGCCAAAAAAACTGCTGCGGAGGAGAACCGCAGCGTTCAAAACTGAAGCTTGAAAAGTACCGCATGCGACCAGTTGCAAGTAGCTGCTGGACATCCCTCGCGAGCTCTTTGCCGACGCTCCTTATGTATATCATGTGTAGACCACTGCCCTCAGGGGTAAACAATCCCTCCCGTACAACGCTGTGTTATTTTGCCTATAATGTTGCTACGTATTCTGAACTCATTTTCGGGTACTTCTAGCTATACTCCGCACCTGAGTTGTGGCACAAACAGCAGAGATGATGCCATCAAACTAACGCGAATATAGCTATGATCATTATGATAGTTTCCTTGTAACTATTTAATTATTATCCATGAACCTCTGAAATATCAACAAATTTACTGTATCTAAAATAACTTTTTCCATTATAACGATGAGAAGCTGAAAGGGTGTCACGTATGGCTAAAATGATAAGCAGAGAATTATCTAGAGGTGAAGTACAAGAATTTATAACCCTAGCAGGGTCTTTAGGCGCTACGGACTGCCAACAAGCAATAGCAGTAAAATACTTCTGCAAGATAGGAATGAAAGATCAAACTTCGGTAAAGTTATTGCTCTACTAGCAACTACTAACAACTAGTTGGAGCAGCATCCACTGAAGATGGTCTGAAGCAAAGACCGAAAAGCGCTTTTGGAAGAATTGGTGAACACCTGCCTAGTCTGATTGAGTAATCTTATAAATTAAGCATGCCAGCTACTCATATTTTTATAAGTTCTTCTTACTAGATTACCAGGCGTCGGATCCCATACACATTTAAAGAGATATGAAGTTTACTTGCCCCGCAGTATATAATATCTGACGTCAGCCCCGGGAACAACGCGCAGGGATAGTCCGGTTCGCAACACTTAGTTTTAGTTTCATTACAACTACTGCTCGGCACGCAGGTAGATCTGTCTTCCAGGGAGTGCAGGTTGTTTGACATACTGTGTCAACACCATTACTTTCATAATAGTTATTGAACAATCTCCATTTTATAAATCAGAAACTTTGGTTATTATCAAGAGCCATTAAGCAGCTTGAAGAAGGTTATTTCGAGCTGTCTAAAAGCAGTCGAGGAGGTGTCTGCAAAAATTAACAATATACAGAATGCACCACCTACCAAACCAAAAAAAAATAAATGGTCCAGTAGTCAACGCAAAAATACTGGATGTTCAGTGCTGCGTTATTTATGAAATACACTAAGTCTCGGACAAACACATGAAAATGATTTGTGCTACACATATTCACCATTAACGTCATGTCACGTTGAACGAACTTTCTCTCGATATTTTATATCGTTTCACGGATAGGCACAGAAAATTGACATTCGAGAATTTACAAATGTAAATGGTTGTTCACTGAAATTCCCATCGAATGCAATTAGGAGGATGGCATATTGTAACGTAGTTACATTCTGTATCCGTACCGGACTGTGCATACACAGCGCATTGGTATATTTGTTGACATCGCACGTTTGTTGATGTCTCACTTGCACTAGTATAGTACCTGTGTGCATACATTGATTGCTAAGGTGTATGTGATCCGATGTCTGTTCATTACTATCCCATCAAAGTTTCTATAGCGTAGGTGGTAACCTGTCTGTCTCACGTTCAAAATGCCCCAAGTTCTAATCTCATTTGAGTGAGATATCTGGGTAAGCTTTTCCAGAGTTTTCCCTTACCCTGAATGTCAGGTAACCTCAGCTCCATGAACCCTGATCCCATTTGCGCATCATTTCACCCATTTCATTCATCAGCCCATATAACTTATATTGGAGGATATTAATTAAAGGAGAAAAGAAGGAAAAGTTTCTGTCGTACTGTTATGTGGCTAAATCTTAGATTATTTCTTATCCACATTTGAAACAATTTTTATTTATGACTTCCTAAATTCTAAGAATTGTTCCCTCTTTCTAATTTTCACAACTGGAGTATATATAAATTTGAAAGATTGACTTTTAAACGCGTTGAATTCTAGGTACCTGAGACTTGAACTAATTGACTTCTTGCCAACCAGGTTACCAGAATGCCTAATTGTCTAAGCTGTCTAAATTAGAGCTAATTTCTTCTCCTCAACTCACAAATGTTGTGTAATATTTTCTTATTCCTTGACAACTTGCAACACATTGATTTGAACACCAGAAGTTATGCATTGCTTCGATTGCTACTACTATACTTTCTGATTATCTTAATTCTATTACAGAAAAAATTCTGTATATACATTTCACCAAAACTGTGCATTTTGAGATACTGCTCTAGAATATTCATTCACGTGTGAAGGAAAATTGAAATGAATTAGCATAGACTTGCCCACCTCTTCAGCGTAGGTGGTAGCTCGTCTACCTCACATTCAATAGGTCCTGAGTCCCAATCTTGGTTAGGGTGAGTTATCTGGATAAGATTTCTGGAATTTTCCCTTATCCTGAACCATTTTATTTATCGTCTGATGTGGCCTAGGTTGGACAACGTTAATAAAAGAAAAAATGGAC
Organism: Mantis religiosa; assembly: GCA_030765055.1. Taxonomy (NCBI): domain Eukaryota; kingdom Metazoa; phylum Arthropoda; class Insecta; order Mantodea; family Mantidae; genus Mantis; species Mantis religiosa. Next base: position 46,031,862 of record CM060958.1, on the reverse strand, counting down.
GAAATAGAAAATCACTGTTATTTATCTACTTGATATATTATAATAGCTCCCTCCAGAAGAAAACTACTAAGAAAATAACTTTCTATTCGCATAGTTGTGATATTTTACAATCTTTCCCACCTTTTTTCTATGTATGTACTAACATTTTAGTGAAAATAATAATTTACCACCCATGTTTAAGAGGCCCACCCAATTCGAAGTTAATCTTTTGAGTTACCTTATTCGCTAAAGTTAACGGCAGTTTGCATCTTAACTCACGAACTAAATAGGTTTTATGTATGGAACGTGCGTTGGTAAGAAGCCTAAAATTACTCAATATATCTTAGTAATTATCCTCAGTACTTTAGGACCCGACCGGCTCTTAACCACCACATGACTCTACTTTCTTGCTCCAGTTTTATCTTTCCTTCTTTAGTTTAAGAAACGACTTCATATAACAACATCTAACTTCTTATTTTCTTGAAGTAATTGCTCTAAGCTTAAGGGCAGAAATTTCGGAGAACTGTCGTAAAATTGTGATCGTAAAATTCGTAAGCTTCAGTCCTAAGTGGGAGGACAAAATGGCTTAAGCAAGCAATATTAGCCAGCACTCGTAAAAGGGAAGGCAGAATTTTTGTGAAAGCTGGTATAAGGGAATGATGTTTGCAAAACTTAGCATTAGAACAAGAAAGTGCTGCAGAAATATATTAACGTGTTGCATTAATGTTATTGTATTTATTATACTCGCTGCACTTCTCCTTGTTAGGCCAGACAGTCGTTATATTTAGAGCTCATTCACAGAGAAATAAAAAAAATGTTAACACCAATACAACGCACAACATTTGTGAGCCGGTAAATATAAATAAATAAACTCCTTCGCTATGATTTTGGGTAATTCGTTTATTTGCCAGTCATTAATGGGTAGCTTCAGAATCTCTGAACTTTCTTGCTTTTTCTGCTACGTACTTACAGGAAAATGTTGGCACGGAGTTCAATTTTACACTTTGACTTTGCACTTATAGAATTCCCTTTCCAAAAATTTGTTTTAAATAAAAGTATGTATAACTTAAAACAGTAAACGTCATTTGGTTGGCAAACTTGACTTATAAGTCTAGTATATATATTTTAAGGATTTGACACATATTTATATAAAAACACTCATATTAAACAAAATATTTCACATGGAAAATTTCTGAAAAGATTTGATTTTCTCGAGTGGTGCTGTAATGATTTCGATTAAATTGTTATATGCTTAAGACACTTTTATAAAAAAAACGTATACGAGTATGTTACTTTTGCACAACTGGTAGCTGCAAGAGGTAAACCAAACTGTAGATTTGGCTAATGCACCTAAACGTTTTTGAACGTTTGGTCGCCAAAAATATTTAGCCATAAGCATGTCACATTTCTATCACATTCTGAAATACATTTGCCTACTTATACTTCCAGGAGGAAGGATAATAATCACTCCTAGAGAAAAATTTTCAAGCTCCAGCCAAGAATAGAACCCGTTGCTTCTGAATTTATAAGCTAGAATACAATCCAGCTGACCACAGAATTGCTGTGTAAGCTTCTATATTCACTTAATGCAAGAGAGAAAGAGAGAGATGTTGAAATATTAGCTTGTATACAGAAACAGAAAAAATGAGAGAAATTTACTTCAGGAAAAGTTAAGTAAATTTAATCTATTATGGTTGTATTTATGACACAAGAAGTATGAATTTTACTAAGTCAGTATTTAAAACTAAATATTTAGAAACTATTGGCGAGTTAATGATGGAAGTACTTTCAAGTAAAGCAATAGGTCCTTTATTATTTTGTGTGAGATAGTATCATTTATAAACTATTTAATTTTCATTCGTGTAATTTTTTTTATTTACGTCTTCCAACGTTAAGTTATATCGGACAACGAATGAAATTGGTGAAATGAAGCTCAAATTAGCCCATGGTCCATTGAGCTTAGAGTCATCGAAATTCGTCTTTCAGGATAAGTGAAACCCCGAAGAGCCTTATCCAGGTAATTCGCCATTCGAACGCGAGACCTCTTGAACCTGAGGCAGACGTCACGCTATCATCTTGGCTACAGAGGCGGACTACTTAAGTGTATGGAAGTATATTTACAATATACGAGGGTGGGTCAAAAAGTAATGCTTCCTATTTTTTCCCCCTTAAATAAGTAAGTTATGTGAAAAATTTGAATTTGGCGCAATTCCTAAAACCTTCTTCTCCAATCCCCTGCAGTAGTAGCTTCCTAAGCCAACAGGTGGAAGCACTGCATCCTCTTGCAAAATGGCTGACATCGACATTCGATTTAGACGGTGTTCTGTGATTGAATTTTTGACTGCGGAAGGTGAAACACCAATTCGCATTCACGAAAGGCTAAAAACATGTATGGTGATGCAACGGTGCATGTCAGCTCTGTTAGACGATGGGTACGTTGCTGTAACGAAGCTGAAGGGCAAACACCATTGGCAGATCACAAGCGAAGCGGCAGGCCGGTGACTACAGTGACTCCATGCAACATTCAACGAGTCGATATCATTCGTGTTGATTGCCGGGTAACAACAAGTGAATTGTGTCGCATTACCTCCCTCAGTAATGGCAGTGTGATGACGATTATTCAACTCCTGGGTTACTCCAAAGGTTTTTCACGTTGGATACCAAGAATGTGGAACAGGGGAAACAATAGCCTCCGAACACTTGTAGCACTTCAATTTGGAGGGGGAGGAGTTTCTGGAAAGAATGGTTACTGGAGATGAAATATGGGTTCATTTTTTTGAACCTGAATCAAAGAGGCAGTCAATGGAATGGCAAGGAGGAAAAAAGAATTCAAAACTCGGCGGTAGGCAGGGGAGGTTATGGCGACAGTGTTTTTGGGATGCAGAGAGTGTGCTTATGATTGATTTTTTGGAGCAGGGATACACAATAAATTCTGTGCAATACGTCAGAACTCTCAAAAAGCTGAAAGTACGTCTTCGCCGAGTTCGCCCAACAAAAACTATGGCGCATGTTCTTCTTTTGCATGACAATGCAAAACCACACACCAGCCGTTACACCACTACAGAAATTGAGAAATTGGGATCGCAAGTCTTACCTCACCCCCATACCCCATACAGACCTGACCTGGCACCATCAGACCTCCATCTTTTCGGGCAACTAAAGGAAGCTCATCGTGGGATTCATTTTGAAGATGAGGAGGCTGTGAAAACGTCCGTGCGTCAATGGCTTAGGAAGCAAGACTGTGTGTTTTACCACACTGGAATACATGCCCTACTTAAAAGATTGACCAAAACTGTGGAAAAGGACGGAGATTATATTGAATAGTGAGAAATTAATCGTCAATGTTGTAGTTTTCAAGCTATGTATATTGGATTCAATTTTCTTGGCAATTAAAAGAGAAAAAAATTAGGAGACATTACTTTTTGACCCACCCTTGTATATAACACAAACACAATTAATACAGTTTGTAACAACATGAAGTATACTGCTGCATCGTCGTTAATCATCGCAGTTTCCGTTTTTGATCGCTTTCACACTTCAGTTGTCTTGTTTTGACGCTTTGTTGACAACAAGTCGAATCCTGTTATCGTGATATTACGTTTCTGTCCTTGCGTTAAAGTAAAGGTGAATGACTTAAAGCAATATTCGGAACGATTGAAAAACAAGGTCACTAAGAAATGGCTTTGAAATTTTATGTTCTTTGAAGAATGTATAACTATTTAGAATACTAATACCGAATACTATGAATGTATTTGAAAATTTTAACGCCTCAAAACAAATTAGCAATTTAGATTCCATTAAAAGGATGCAAAACAGCTGTGTTAGCATGAAATGTTTATTGAATAATGCTTTCCAATATAGCGTGAACTGTTTAGGGACACAACCCGTGCAATATATTCGAAACGAAGCAAGATAACACAAATTATTATTAATGAAGACGGCTTGTAAGTTGTTTAATTAGATGGAAAACACATAGCTACAAAGTAAGCTAAATAGACAGAAGTTATAAATAGTGAGTACGTTTTAGTTAAAATTTTAGTTTAACAAGATTTTTATCCAAATGAGCTAAATGACACTGCGGTAATATGGACACTGTCTCACAAGTACAGTTCAATTAACTTGAGTTGGCAGCTGAGTAAAGATACGCACTAAAAGAATTAGCCGAATACTACACCTGAAAAAAGACAAGGTGATTTACACTTGTGGAGTAGTTAATAAATATACAATCAATAGCTCCACATGTATAAAATCAACCTCAGTCTCCTTTCAGGAGTGGTAACAGACTAATTCTTTTAATGCGCATCTTTACTCAGTTGCCACCTCAAGTTAAGATTAGATTAGATTACATATTAGGACGTTCAAAGAGAATAAAATTCCAAAACCGTCACATGTCGGTCAGGCGTTGAAAATTAGTGTTAGAAATAAAATTTACTCATCGTATTTGCGCGTTTACCACAAACCAGCTGCTTTGTTTTGTTTTAATTTTTTTATTCAGTTCCTCCAACGTTATCAGACGATGAATTAAATGAATGAAATGAGGCTCTAATGATTCCAAGGACCATAGAGCTTACATCAACCAAACATTCATATTTCAGAAGAAGGGATAGACTCGGGAAATGTATTATCCTCACCCTGTCCGAGATTCGATCTCAAGATCTCCTGAGCGTGAGGCAGATATGCTGCTATCACCTACACTACGGAGGCGGGTATAGCTGCTTTGTGGGTGATACGCGATGTAAGATATAAATCTCGGTTTAAGAGAACTTTTAACCGATATAGATGGTATAATGTACCGGACAAGTGCTCTGTAATAAGCACAATGATAGCGGAGTTAAGAGCTATTAATATGAATGAGCAATCCCTGAACGGTAACGTTAAGGAAATTCGTTATTCATTTTGCACAGTTTGTTGCCTGAACTGCGGAGACTTCTAGCAAAAATGTTCCGCTCTTTTGGCTCGCCAATCGCCGAACATAATTAGAAGCAATAACGTTAACAACCAGGACTAATGAATTCGGCTGCAGGTAACTGCCATTCCCACGCCGGTGGTCGGTAGGCTCCTTCAGGTAATTATTGGGCGATACCCACGAACTTTCATCCTCACCGCCATAGGCAACTTCTTGAACGACTGCAGTGGGCTTCTGTTTAGAGCTTCTAAATCAGCTGGAGGACTTTGCTTTTATGTCCGTCTTCATCAATTCTTGGTTTCCTCAGGTAGCGACATCCTCATTTCCAAGAAACAGTCACGGAAATGTTGCCAAACATTGGGACAGGTTTCCTAGAATGCAGTTCTCTCACAAGAAGACGATATCCTCCTCCTCCTCCTCCTCCTCCTCCTCCTCCTCCTCCTCCTCCTCCTCCTCCTCCTCCTCCTCCTCCTCCTCCTCCTCCTCCTCCTCCTCCTCCTCCTCCTCCTCCTCCTCCTCCTCCTCCTCCTCCTCCTCCTCCTCCTCCTCCTCCTCCTCCTCCTCCTCCTCCTCCTCCTCCTCCTCCTCCTCCTCCTCCTCCTCCTCCTCCTCCTCCTCCTCCTCCTCCTCCTCCTCCTCCTCCTCCTCCTCCTCCTCCTCCTCCTCCTCCTCCTCCTCCTCCTCCTCCTCCTCCTCCTCCTCCTCCTCCTCCTCCTCCTCCTCCTCCTCCTCCTCCTCCTCCTCCTCCTCCTCCTCCTCCTCCTCCTCCTCCTCCTCCTCCTCCTCCTCCTCCTCCTCCTCCTCCTCCTCCTCCTCCTCCTCCTCCTCCTCCTCCTCCTCCTCCTCCTCCTCCTCCTCCTCCTCCTCCTCCTCCTCCTCCTCCTCCTCCTCCTCCTCCTCCTCCTCCTCCTCCTCCTCCTCCTCCTCCTCCTCCTCCTCCTCCTCCTCCTCCTCCTCCTCCTCCTCCTCCTTTCCCCCATATGGTTCAGATCGACGACTGTGCCATTCTCGTAATTCCGATGGTTTCTGGACGATTAACTTTGTCCTATTTTTTTTATAAATGAGGGTTTCCCTAAGATATATTTGTTCTTGTATTCTTTTATTTTGTCTATTTCATTTTATATGTTCAAATACAGTATGAGATGACCTCTACAACTACCTGTTTTCTAATATCCTTATTGCTTAGACGTTTTTCTGTTGTGTTGTCTTTGTCTAAACTCAGGAATCTCATTTCAGGTGTCGTCCTCCATGGACCTCCATGCTAGCTTCCAGTTCCCAGTTCACAGACACAAACCTGGCGAAGACGATGCCTCTCGTAAGAACTACTGTGACAGGTTTCTTCGTAACGAACGTAAAGCTGATGGTCACGTGCCCTACATTTACGGCACGTAAAAAAGAACCTAAGAGCCAAGGACATCCGTAAATAATAGCTCAATTTTATTTCATTTGAGCTGCTTAAAGTCCACTTTCAAGTCTTTCTTTAACAGCTCATAGTTCACTTTCAAGCAGAGTGATAACTAGTTCACATATAACCTATGTAAAATAAAATAGGTCTTTGAGTTTGAAGAAAAAAAAAAAATTAATTTGAAAAGCTTACATATGAACAACACAGTTATTTTAAGGATCCTGGTCATGAAGTTATGATTTTAATATAGGTTTTTATGTAGTCACGCCATAGCCAAGTAATTGCATCGTTCGCCTCTCGCCACAACTGCGGCCCGGGTTCGATCCTAGGTGGCCGTATCCGAGATTTGTATGGACAAAGGAACATTTGGGCAGGTTTTTATGGGTCCTCCGTTTCCCTGCCACTCATTCCATCAACTGATCCATCATCACCTTCGTTTTTATTCATTTCAACCTGTTGCATATCTTCTTTTTCACTCTCATACTAGCTTTTGGCTTCATCGCCCATTCAGATTTGTCTGCTCCTCGACACTATGTGAACCCAGAAATCCACGTGAAATCTCTCTTACGAGGAGAATACACAGAGATAGAAGAATGAGAGAAATTTCTGTGTGCTCTATCCAAAACTCTAACAAAAATCTAAAACAGCGAGAAATTTTTCCATATTAAATGTCCTTTGCTTGTCTTTAATCATTTCATTGAAAGTACCCATGTAACAAGATCGTCCTTTTCGAAATAATTTTGTTCTTCGTTACTGTTATAATATCTATATGAAGAAATGCTACAAAAAAGCATAGCTGAAAAAATCCATGTATCTGTTGCCAAAATATGAATGACATAAACCAATGCTTATGTACTTTAAAGCAAGTACTTAAAATAACTAGGCTTGTGAACCTTTCGTACGTAAACTTGATTGCAGTTTGGTGTACAAGTCATTGCCTGGACCGCGTGTCAGTGCTAAGATTTGGTTAGTTCTTGCCTGCTCTCTACAAATATATGCATAATCCTACAAGCAAGGCTCTTAACCTATATGCAGTGAATTTTGGTTGATAAGTCCCTATCGAAGATAATGCCCAATTGATCGATCATAGCTTTATATTTTAGGCAATTGTTAACTTCTCTATTATTAAGATGATTATTATTACAATTATCACAGTTCTTCTTCGTCTTCTTCGTCTTCGTCCTCTTCTTCTTCGTCCTCTTCCTCTTCATCTTCGTCTTCTTCCTCCTCTTCCTCCCCTCTTCCTCTTATTCTTCTTACTATTCTTATTCTTATTACTATTCTTAGTATGATGATTGTGATGATTGTGATGATTATGATTGTGATGATTATGATGATGATTATGATTGTGATGATGATTATGATTGTGATGATGATTATGATTGTGATGATGATGATGATGATTATGATTGTGATGATGATGATGATTATGATTGTGATGATGATGATGATTATGATTGTGATGATGATGATGATTATGATTGTGATGATGATGATGATTATGATTGTGATGATGATGATGATTATGATTGTGATGATGATGATTATGATTGTGATGATGATGATGATTATGATTGTGATGATGATGATGATGATTATGATTGTGATGATGATGATGATTATGATTGTGATGATGATGATGATTATGATTGTGATTATTATTATGATTATGATTGTGATTATTATTATGATGATGATGATTATGATTGTGATTATTATTATGATGATGATTGTGATTATGATGATGATGATGATGATGATGATGATGATTGTGATTATGATGATGATTATTATGATTGTGATTATGATTATGATTATGATTATGATTGTGATTATGATTATTATGATTATTATTATGATTATGATTATGATTATTATTATGATTATTATTATGATTATTATTATGATTATTATTATGATTATTATTATGATTATTATTATGATTATTATTATGATTATTATTATGATTATTATTATGATTATTATTATGATTATTATTATGATTATTATTATGATTATTATTATGATTATTATTATGATTATTATTATTATTATTATTATTATTATTATTATTATTATTATTATTATTATTATTATTATTATTATTATTATTATTATTATTATTATTATTATTATTATTATTATTATTATTATTATTATTATTATTATTATTATTATTATTATTATTATTATTATTATTATTATTATTATTATTATTATTATTATTATTATTATTATTATTATTATTATTATTATTATTATTATTATTATTATTATTATTATTATTATTATTATTATTATTATTATTATTATTATTATTATTATTATTATTATTATTATTATTATTATTATTATTATTATTATTATTATTATTATTATTATTATTATTATTATTATTATTATTATTATTATTATTATTATTATTATTATTATTATTATTATTATTATTATTATTATTATTATTATTATTATTATTATTATTATTATTATTATTATTATTATTATTATTATTATTATTATTATTATTATTATTATTATTATTATTATTATTATTATTATTATTATTATTATCATTATTATTACTATTATCATCATGATTATCATCATAATGATTATCATTGTTATTATTATTGTTATTATTCTTATAAAGCTTCTCAACATATGAATCATTTATTTTAATAGACTTTACCATCTTAGGTTTTCATTCAACTCGAAGATTCGTTCCTTTTAAAATATATATTTTCTCAACAAATATTGTACTCAGTTTCTTCATTCCTTTCCTATCTGTTTCAACAACATTCATATTTTACCTATAGTTTCTAAAGCAGCTTCGTTACTCATTTTGATTATACATTTTAATGTACCATATATTTTATATTCGCATTTCAAATTATTTCGCTCGTTTGCCTTACTTCTTTGCAAGTTACTGCATTGTTAGTGTTACACTTCACACGAAGCATTAAAAATAATCCTTTCTTTAAATTGATAGTCAAGTGGACAGAGAGTTCTTTTCATTTTACATTAAAATTTTCCTTTGCTATTAGGTACTATCCACTGAACTGTCTACATCCATCTCTTACGACCAGCACATATTTCTGATTATACCTCATTGGTATCTACATATATTCACCTATTTTACTACCTCATATCAAATTAACAAATGTATCATTTTGCAAAATATAAAATTGCAATTGCGCACCATGACACTAATTTTTAGCACTTACCGTAGTTCTCATAGATCGCCAAGTAGATAAGCCCACATCTAAGCAGGTACTGTAAAACAAAAGATCACCGAGTTAAAGCCGTTTATTAATTTCAGGTTATTTCAAATAGCACAAAAATACTATACGAATATCATAATTTGTTACATAAAAATGCAAAATTTTCTTATGAAGTGATGAAATCTGATTTTCAGATTTTTGTAGTACAGGCAAAACATAGTGACCTCTAGTGATTGTAATGTTGACAACGAGGTGGAGCTGGTGATGTGAATGAGTATTCACGAAACCGCGACGCATGCCTCGGTAGCGTAGATGGTGCCGTTTCTGCCTCACGTTCAAGAGGTCCCGAGTTCAAATCTCGGTCAAGGTAAGTTACCTGATAAGGTTTTCCCAGGGTTTTCCCTTAACTTAAAAAAAGACGAATATCGGGTAACTCTAGCTCCATAGACCCTGGGCCCATTTGAGCATCATTTCAGTCATTCCATTTATCGTCCAACATGACTTAAAAAGTTAAAGGACGTAAATTAAAAAAAAATCACGATCCTCATCAATTAATAACAATTTGCATCTTTTTCTTTTAAGATAAGTGAAGTTTTATGTTACAAATTATTATATTTGTATAGTATTTGTTGCTTCACTGTAGCTAGCTTCATATTTTACGTATTTAGCATAAAAATAATTGGATACGTTTATTAAGATTAGTGTGGTTATTATTAAATCAGTTAACTTTGAAATATTTTATTGCTATAAGTGAAACAGCTGCTACCAATTATTTTAAAATATTCAATTAATAAAGTAAATAGTACAACTTTGTTATATTACTATTCTGGACCTCTAGTACATGCTTTACTAAATGTGTCCATACGAACTTACTGTAGTACTATTCCTTTCTCAGGGGGCGCCGGGGTAGCGCGGTGGTTTCGTTCGCGGCTCCCGTTCTAAGGGTCCCGAGTTCGATTCCCGGCTCTGGGGTTGGCGATTTTAAGTCGGCCGTATCCACGCCTTCACCTCTGTCTAGCACACGTGAAGTATCCCCTATGCCCAACGTGGTTCGGAGTCCACGGTAAAAACTGTAGGTCCTCTCGCCTCATCGTCATCTTCACTATCACCCTATCATCGGAGGTAATGGACACCGCCCTCTGGGTGCCTCCACCTGAGAAATGGGTCCGGTCATCACTTGGTGGGGTGAGGTTACCCCGAAGGCCAAGGTTGCCATGTGGGGACTGTTAGTAACTAACTAACTAACTATTCCTTTCTCATAACAGTCAGTATAATTAAACATTCAGATCTATTGATTATTATATTTCAAGTCCTTCTATGTGATTTGCTACGTAAACATAGTATCTGTGCTAATTATTTTTGCAAATTTTAGAAGCTCCTACTTCCACACTCAGTCAACAGCCTTTAAGTCAGTGCTAAGATTTAAAAAGTTGCAGAAGAAAATAGTTATTAACTGTTATGAAAGAAGAACTTGTATTCCAAACCAGTGAGTCTTGAATATTTAGAGCTTATACTATACTATTATATTTCAACCAATATTCGTAAACTAGCCGTAACGTTTATATATATTAAATTATAATAGTTTATCAGTTTGATTTTCATACATTATTAACATATAGCCAAAAATGTAGACTAGCTATATTTGTTATGGTTCCAAGAAAAGGTAAATGACCTGCCTGTGTGTTGTTTCCTGGTTTGAATAGAAAATTACACCTTTTTCAAGGTCAGTTGTAAACCTCTATTGTTCACTTTTTTCACCAAAAGCAGGTATGCAGTTGGGTCTCCGTCTTGTTGTTCCGGTTTGAAAGGTATGTTGACAATTCTATTTCTAACATTACGTAACTGTTTATTGCATAGATGCGAAAACAAAGACCAATGCGGGTAGGTAATAGCCCTCTTCTTTTGTTTCTTGTAGCTTTAATACTTATTAATGTCTAAGAAATGTTACCAACTGAACCCCACCTCTCTCTCTCTCTCTCTCTCTCTCTCTCTCTCTCTCTCTCTCTCTCTCTCTCTCTCTCTCTCTCTCTCTCTCTCTCTCTCTCTCTCTCTCTCTCTCTCTCTCTCTCTCTCTGTATGTGTGTGTGTGTGTGTGTGTGTGTGTGTGTGTGTATTGTTCCGAGGGGATTCAGCACCTCGACCAGACTGATCTTTTGTACCTATGTCCCAAGTTGGACAACCTCGGGAAGGAGGATGAGGCGAGAGAAGACAAAGGACGGCCGATCCCAAGGAGTGAATACAGGCTAGGTCCGTACACTTTACCGGATATAAATTCCCCGGCGGTGAGTTTAGGAAAATTGCCACTCCACCTGTCGTGGCCCCGAAACGGTCATGAAGCCGGTTCGGAGACTGGAGACCGCCTCTCCAGAGCAGAATACTCCAGGCAGTCTTGCACAACCGGCATCCCACCTGCCGTGCTTCTGAATCGGCCTACTAGGCCGGCTCAGAGACCAAGTACGTCCCGCCGGAGGGGAAAGCGTTTTCCTCAGAGCATACACCCCGCAATGCCCGCCTCGGTAGCGTGGTGGTAGCATGTCTGCCTCACGTTCAAGAGGTCCCGAGTTCGAATCTCGGTCAGGGTAAGTTACCTAGATAAGGTTTTTTCCGGGGTTTTCCCTTATCCTTCAAGACGAATGTCGGGTAACTCTAAGCTTCTGGACTCATTTGAGCATCATTTCACCCAATTCATTCACCGTCCGATATAACTTAGCGTTGGCTTAGCGTTGGGGGGGGGGCGTAAATAAAAAAGAAATACATCCCGCAATGCTCCTCCGAAACTCCCCCGACACTTCTACCCTGAAGGAAACAACTAGATGAGAGATGATGTGAAATGATAATGGAGGTGAAACGGAGGGACAGGAAATTCGGGGGATGCAATTAACCTATCCAGCATTCGCCTTGCGACCGGGAAACCCTCCGAAAAATCCCATGGGTCCCGTAGGTCGGCCACGGGAACTAAACCCGGACCTCCTGAAGGCGCAGCGCCTGAGCCATTCTGCTCATTATGTTATGTAACCGCAGTATCAGACAGCGATTAGGAGGTGGCGAATTAATTGAAATCACGAGAATTAAAAAAGAAGATAAATTAATAAAAATGCTTTGCTAAACTAATATAAAATATTGTTATATTAATATGAAATTAGAGTGAAATTAGAATAATGATTAAAATAGCGGTTTAATTAAGAATAAGATGGGAAGAATATAACTTAAGACAACTAACATGCTAGAATCCATGTAAGGGAGAGAAAATATTTCTGTAAAATCTGAACACAAGTCGGGGAGACAGGAAGAGGTGACCGTTAGCCTCTTTGTTTAAGGAAAGGTTCAATGTCTGAGAACTATAACCAAGAATGTGTAGGAACAATAAGGTTTTCAAGATGCGGTCAAGCGTAAGACCTAAAAGGATTTACTTTGCTGAGGTGATAACGATGTATACCGTTACAAAGAGCCCAGGGTAGGCGTGACCCAACTCACGGTGGGATGTAACGTCAATGAGTTCGATGAGTTTTGCTAACCAATAAAGAAAAATCGAAATAAAATGAGAAACCAATAATAATGTAAGATTTGAGAAACGGGGAGAAGGGTGAGTTATTTTGGTCATGTGATAAGAGTTAGGGTGGGGATCAGAATAAAGTACGAACTGAATCGCAGAGTAGACGAAAGATCACTTCAACAGTCATACTACGAGGGGAAAGACGTGTTAGTGCGCGTGAAGAAGAGGTAGTAAAGATTTCTAAGTCCGAAATGTAGGGAAGTCAAGAATAACGCAACCAGCGTGAGAGAAGCAGCAGAAGAAGTTTATAATAGCAAAGTATTCGCCGTATAAAGAATTAAGAGAATTCTGTTAGGAAGTTTAGTAACAGGTGGTCACCGCCACAAATCAATCTGAATCAACGAACTTAGTGAGAATTAAATTAAATCATTTTTGCAACGAACCAGTGTATTATTGAGACAACTGAGCAGCCAACAAACAACAAATCCATTTCCTACAACCATTCACCTGAGGACAAGAGATCTCATAGCTCCAATTAGAACCCAAATCAAGAAGTAAACACCAACCAATTGAAATCTGACATGCGGGTATGCCGCAGTTGTTCACTAAATGTTACGATAATCAGCCTGGCCTCGTGTTTAACTTGTACAGCACACTAAGTTTTATGTTCAAATCTGAATTTGATTTAAAAAGCAGTTGATGCTTTGCTGTTTATGTAGTATAACTTAATACACTCAAAGGCACACGTCCACTGCCATCTCATAATTTCATACTTAGTAGAGGAAACGATAACTATTATGGTTAAACAGTAATTTCTTGTGTCAGCCGAGAATCAAAACAAGACCTCTGGTTCACCATTATACCATAGAGGTAGTCTGACCATTCTTCTATTAAAATCTCTCTAGCTGTCCTCTCTGTATATATAATAAAGTGTAATAATAATAATAATAATAATAATAATAATAATAATAATAATAATAATAATAATAATAATAATAATAATAATAATAATAATAATAATAATAATAATAATAATAATAATAATAATAATAATAATAATAATAATAATAATAATAATAATAATAATAATAATAATAATAATAATAATAATAATAATATAATAATAATAATAATAATAATAATAATAATAATAATAATAATAATAATAATAATAATAATAATAATAATAATAATAATAATAATAATAATAATAATAATAATAATAATAATAATAATAATAATAATAATAATATATAATAATAATAATAATAATAATAATAATAATAATAATAATAATAATAATAATAATAATAATAATAATAATAATAATAATAATAATAATAATAATAATAATAATAATAATAATAATAATAATAGTTTTGGAATGGTTTGTTTTTAAGATAATACAATGAAGCTTTCTTATTTAAGGCTGTAACCCTCTTTAGAGTAATTAACTACTGTATTTTGTCAATTTCGGCCATTCTTTTAGTGAACATATCATTCATCACCAAAAGTACCCTCCATTTAGGGGATCCGGCAACGTTGCAAAATCCCGAATCAGGTTTGTCAACCTGGGCACTATCCCTTAGGTGTACATTTTCTTCTGCAAGGAGATTTTCAAAGGAAGGAGCCAAGGGAGCGCGAAAAGAAAGGAGAAAAAAAATTACCGGGGTCTTATTCTTGTTCCATTCGGTAAGGGGCTTTTCACTGGTGGACTGGGGAGAGGAAATTTCTTTATACGCACCGTCTTGTTGCGCGAAGATCTTGGGGAGACCCGTCTCGTCTTGGACACCATTTCGTGCGCTCAAAATAGACCTAACTCCAATGTTTATCATCGGAGGTATGGCCGATACAAGTGCAAATATAGACAACAAATGCCACGGCGTTCACGATCGCTGATGCGTTATAACAAAACACTGTAGCTATAACGCTTCTCGCCTTGTTGGTTAAAAGTTACAGGTTCTTCTCTGTATGTCGCTCTATCTGGTGTTCATCAGTCTCTTTCCAATTTCTGTCATATTTATCTTTCATCTACTTAGTTACCTCTCTATCCATTCGGCCACGCCGTGGCTCAGTGGTTAGACCGCTTGGCTCTCACCAAGGCCGCCCGGGTTCGATCCCAGGCGACCGCAAAGTGAGATTTGTGGTGGACAACACGGCGTTGGGGCGGGTTTTCTCCGGACCTCCGGCGCTGATAACCGCAGCAGTTGTGCGCCCTAAACTTAGTTCTACTACTACTACTCCGGGACCTCCGATTTCCCCCGCCATCTCATTCCACCGGTGCTCCATCTTCATCTCATGCATCATCAGTGTCACCGCCTGCGGTGCCGTAAGTAGTAAAAGCGGGCGTTAAACACTACACATTTAAAATTTCTCTATCCATTCCCTCTCTCCCTTTCTTCTTCTCTTCTATTTACCGCATATCTTTTCTCTCCCACCCCCCGTCTCTCTCTCTCTCTCTCTCTCCTCTCTCTCTCTCTCTCTCTCTCTCTCTCTCTCTCTCTCTCTCTCTCTCTCTCTCTCTCTCTCTCTCTGTGCAATTAATATGCA
This sequence comes from Mantis religiosa, assembly GCA_030765055.1. NCBI lineage: Eukaryota > Metazoa > Arthropoda > Insecta > Mantodea > Mantidae > Mantis > Mantis religiosa. The sequence goes on along the minus strand of CM060958.1, from coordinate 46,016,308 downwards.
TTCTAATGTTTGAAACCCGATAATGCATTTTTCTTATTGAGGATAACAAAAATCCAAATTTTGACAAGGGATTACTGTTTCATTTATTATTCTTTAGCATTGTTCATCACCTGGACCCAACCGGTACACCTGATTTGCTGTGTTTCAGACAGATGTCCTTAAATAAGTAGTTAGTTTCCTGTGACCCCTTTTTGTGACAATGATTTAATTGGAGTGGAGTCCTTTCAATTGAATTATTTATGGTTTGTGTGAACAAATACGAGGCCGTGTGGTGGGCCTGTATAGCTTATTTTACTACTACTTTATCTCATCAATAGAAAGTCCAGTCTTGGTTTTGATATCCAATTCCGTATGTACTTTGTTATCACGGAAATGCCCCACTGAGATTGAGCCATAAATAGATGTAAAGTCGTAAACTCCTAGAATTCAGCCATTGCATTTTGAACTTTCTTAAGCTTGGATCTATTTCCCTTACTTGTTTATTCTGCGTTATTTAATAAAGCTAATATATAAGTGAATTACTGAATTCAGATAAAATTATATATATATATATAAACCCACCATAACATTTTCATAATGTCATTTTCGTTTTCAAAGTATTTTATTGCATTCCTCAATCATTCACCATAAGGGCTTGTCATAAAGGCATTGGTTACATTTTATTACGTTTTGAATTTTTCACTGAACATTAGAACGCTCTGAAAACGTTTCTAAATCAATTGATTTTGAAGTCATTGTCCTTGTTAATATTTATTAACATATATTCACTAGATAAGAGATACCATTATTGTAACAAATTAATGGAGAATATTCCAAAGTCAATTATTGAACTGTGCATCATTTAATTTTAAAATAAAATTATTTTCAACTAAGACATTTCCCTTATAAACTGGTGGTCATTAGGGATCAGTATTGAGACTCTCACGTATTCTGAAAGTTTTAAAAATTAAAATATCTTATTATTTCCATTTCCATTACCTTCCTTAATTATTGCATATTAATGCAAGTTATGAGATGTTGAAACTTCACTTTATTTTAATACTGCAAATATAAGACTGACGACTTAGAATTGCAAAATAGTAAAATTCAAACCAACAATAAAGAAAATATCGATAATTTAGTACATTATTTTCAATTCTTGTATTATATATTTTTCAAATTCTCATTGTATATAACTATACAAAATCTTCAAAATTGATACACTACAGTATCTTTAAAAAATCAATGTTTGTATGAATGTAAAGGGTAGTTTAGGGACCATAAGTTTGTTGTCCATAGACATAAACATAACTTTTTTTTTGAGACGAAACCAAAATTTTGGAGCAAACAAACTTTGATATTATCTTTCGAATTTTAATCAATTATACAGATAATACAGGCGAATGGACGAACAATATGACTCTAATTCTACCTAAAGAGTGAATAGCGTTCCTATCATACAGGGCAATTTCACTGCGAATAGCTGGCAACACTGGCTGCAGGTACAGGTTTATTTGCATCGATCTTTAGGCCAGTGTTCCACGCAAGTTTGCCATAAATGAAACCCACCCCTCTGTTCTATCACATTCCTTCGCCTGGGAGGGAGGGGAAGTCCGATTCTGCAGCTATAAGGTCTCTTTGGGTCACTACTGGCTTCGTTTTCTTAATAAAGGAATTTTTTATATGCCCAGAGGCTTTTGTAAGGAAACAGGACCTACGCTACACACCTACTCTAAATACGACAACACGGCTGGTAATCCTGTTAGCCTGAAGAGGCAGTTTTCCTTCGTCACAAAGGGTACAAAGATCCGTTAATTATTATTTTAAACACTCCGGAGAAAATTATTTTTATCATTGCTATGGGGGACAAGAGAATGAGCAGCGCAGCTGAAGTAGTCCTGCTGGAAACTCGCCCCGACTGGCGTGATGCCCTCCGCGCATGCGCAAGATGTATAAATTAGCCTAATAGAAGTAGCCTATGAGAACTTGTGGCATATTTACATCTCTGAAAGTATTTTTTCCCTCGAAGCATCTAAAAAAAGTACGTGAATTTATAATAGTTATTTAAAACTATTGGTAGCAATGTTACACTTACAAATTTTAGCGGATCTTTCTTACAAATATAAATAAAAAATTTTAAAAAAGTGGAATTTCACATTATTTAAGCTAAAAGGCAAAGAATATCCAGAATATTACTCCATCTGTCATACTTCATGGCACTGCCATTTATGTAATTATTTATTATTTATATTATTTACATTTATTTGTGTATTTATTATTTACAATAATATTGATTAAAATTATGTATTTAGAAAAATTTAATGACTATTAAAATAAGTTAGTTGCATTTTCCTTTTCTTCTCATGTTTAAATCTCAAAACAGATATGAGTGGTAAACCATAACAGATGTAAAAAAAATGTAGAGATTTTAAAGATATTGCTGTATTATTAGCAGTTTTAGAAATATTTGTTTGTTAAATCAGTTTTTCACATTCAAGTATAGCACTTTCGTATAACACCTATAAAGTAGCAAAATAGCTCTGTTTTGTTTTTTTAACTCAAAAGTACTAGACATTCTCTTTTAAACTATCAAATTCTTAAGAAAAGTTTTCTTCAATTATCAGTTTCAATTTTTGCGAAACAAAAATATTGCTCACAAAATATTCATGGACTTAAGATTTTATATGTTCTTTATGATAATAACTATAGTACAATTTTTCAGGTGCATGGTTGCTTGTGCCGGAAAAATTATGTAGAATTGCTGTTTGAACCGATTTCTAACAAATGTTAAAAATAAGGAATAAATATATTTGAAATGGATGTTGATACAAGACCGTTTTACTTTACAGAAGCTACAATAATCAGTTGCATGTTTACTATAATAAATATCACATAACTACTTGATTAAAGGAGGTTTATGAAGTCTAAAGGATAACATATGTATAAGACTTCGAATGCAGAAATTCATCATTCCACCTTGATAGTATAAATGAAAATGGGAGCTGAAAAAAAGGTTTTAAAATGTCAAACAATGAGCTTCTTTAACACTTGGGCCCATTTGACATAGATTTATAGAATATCCACTATATTTAGAACACGTACCATATTTAATTTAATTCTGTTTTTAACATAATTTGTCCGTGAAATTTAGAAAACCTGTAGTATTAAAGATATCTTCTTGAAATTTATGTCAGTTTAGTTAACGAAAAACACGAGAATAATGTCTTATATGGTTAATTAAACGTTATTTTTCTATAGTGTAAATTCATAAATCAGATAACAGTGTACTATATGATACACTTTTTAAAACATTCACATAAAGAAAAACGCTTTGTACTATATTCCTTTAGAAAAGACTGTGTGTCTCACTTGCATAATATTCTCTAGTGAATCTTGTGCAAATTATTTTTACAAAAGCTTATTCTTCCTTACACGGTGGTGCTAAGATAAAATGACTCGAATTCGGGAGGTCGTGTTTTCGATCCCCGTCAGTCACGCCTCTGTCTTAGGTTTGTCATAGTTTTCCTTCGTTACTTAGATAAATGCTGCAGTGTTTTATTTTCATACAATGATTTTCCCTCCATCAGTTCCCCTTCATTCCATTTTCTAGGTTCTGTAAGGTTCAATGTGTATGGCGGTCCGGACAGATGGTGCGGATGATTACACATCGTAAATGCTGTTCTCGGCACTGGGCAGCGTTACACAGCGGCTGCGGTTACATGGGGGGAGGACGCTTGTAGTCACCGGTCCTAGAGTTCGTGTTTGTGCGCCTTGTTGAAGAACTCTGGGTATATGATCGGGACTTCCGCGCGTCTCTGTGGCCTCCTAAGGTTCCCTAAACACCTGGAGGGTCTTAGCCATAATATATCGGTGTGGAGGCCGCAGTGGGCGAGGTGTCCTGCTCCTTGGTCTATCCTTTAGGACACCCTTTCAGCGGTGCTCCGTTAACTAGATGCTGGTTTACTAATTCCAATGTGGTTGTTTGAAAGCGACATCTTTCCATTTTGATAGATTTACTGTCATGTAGAAGAGTAAGTTATTATTCTTTTCTTTTATGCCCTGGCCATTAGAAGAGATTAAAGTCAAGGTCATTGGGTATATAAAACAAAATGTTCAAGGAATTTACTGCTGAAATTATTTTCATATTTCCATTGTATCTCTGAGGAAACACGTAGTAAATTAATTTCTGAACTATCTCGATTAAAATGGAGTAGATACTGTCAGAAGCGATTTTGAGGATATCCATTTGTGAAAATTGGTCAAGAAGTGCAAACAATGACAAACTTTTTTGCCTAATTAAATATAATAATTTTTGTACTTCAATTTCATATTATTTTTAATGCCATGCGACCCTTTAAACTGTGTGGCTGACTGTAAATGGCCGTAGTGCTTTAAATCACCTGTTTTTCTGATTATCTCATGTTTTTAATTGTCAGCACTTTTCAAAATATAAATTGTTCCACACGATGCAGTTTTCAAAGTAGACGCTTGAAAATGTTTGTGCTTGGATAGAAACAGTACCAAAGAAAATTGAACAGGTGACTTTTTTGTAATCAGTGTTTGTGCAATGAAATAAGAAAGAGCATGTTTCACAGGAAAATATTACAAATAAATAAAATGAGAATTCAATAAGTTTTTATCCTAAACCAAGGTTCAGATTAAAATTTCATCTCGTAAATTTACTAATAAAGTATTTACGAGTATAACTGCATCGTGTGGATTAATTTAATTACATTAAAATAAAACACTATAAATATATTGATATCACAATAAGTAATTTGCACAAACGTCTCTAAATTGGTATGTGAGTCAATAACAGTGTTCAAGTTACAAATCAATCCAATATAAGATTTTTCAGAGATGGGTATAGTTTTTACAAGAGTGATTACAGAAAGACTTATGAATGCATATATTAGATTATTTTCAATGTTTTCATATATAAGGACAAAGCTGCAGATGCACCTTAAAAATAGCACATATAGCTGGAGATGCTTTACCTGTGCCGTGTACTTTAACCTGTATGTGTTATTAAAACTTCCCTCTTGTTCTGCACCAGTTTTCTTCTTAGGGTAACCGTACCTCCCCTAAACCGTGAAGAAAGGAACTGCCCTCATTTCCTCGGCTTATCCCCATTATGGTTGAGGGTTTCACCCTGCAATATAGTATCGCTCTAGATCCCTCGTCTTCCCTTTCATTGCCATTTCTTTACTGTCTGTGACGTTAACGTAAAACGCCGTGTGCCTAGCCAACGGTATTTCTTGTAAGATGTTTTCCAATGTCTTCTTCAGGTTCACCTTATACCGGGGTCGGTTGGTTTCTTTCTTTAGTTGCATTTTCAATAGAAGATACCTTCTCTTGGCTCGAGCCAAAAACCTGTCCCTTGATAAGAAACCTCACCCCTTGATGGAGAAAAGTAATTGGAGATGGGTGACATGAGGGGAGAGAAGTGTAAAAATGCCGCTAGTGCTGTAGCAGTGCTTTGGTACGTGCCTGCGTTAACCACGTTACATTAGCAAGTTATACAGAAGTATTGCAAGTGTACAACCTGACGTCACTTGCAGTTGTCAAGTGAATGCAATTTACTAATAAAATTCGTTTGTTTTTTCTAACCGTATCATTCAGATTATTAGGTATATTTAATATAACCAAGACTTGGAATCCATAACATGCATCTTATGGTAAGCAGCGAAAGCATTGTATTTTACCCAAAAATTTGATATTGAGATATCACCAGAAATATTTTGCAACTCTCTGAAAGCACCTTTGGAAAAAGATCTCTGTGTGGGGTCATCCTGCAACATACTAGTCTCCGATTTCCGAGATCGCCAGTTCAAACCTGGCTTAGGACGATGCCTTTTGGAGTGAAAGTCCTTAATATGGTCCCCTTCAAAGAGTAAAGCGAGATCGCCAGTTCAAACCTGGCTTAGGACGATGCCTTTTGGAGTGAAAGTCATTAATATGATCCCCTTCAAAGAGTAAAGCGGGCAGTCGTATCTCATAAATTTAAAGAAAACAAAAGAACTTCAAGGCTGATAAAGTGGTTCTCAGAGCAAAATTAAAAGCCTTCGCCGCCCAAACTAGAATAGGAAGCTGTGAATTTTATCAGTTTTGCAACATCCATAACTGAAACTCAATTTAATGTGCCTGTATATATACATATATGTGTATATATATATATATGTGTGTGTGTGTGTGTGTGTGTGTGTGTGTGTGTGTGTGTGTGTGTGTGTGTGTGTGTGTGTGTGTGTGTGTGTGAATAGGTAAAATTTTTAACAAAACGTGGGACAAATGACAAACTTTTTATAGATAGAGTCAACATGAAAAATTCAATGCCATGGCCAGGATTTGAACCACGGATCTCCTGGTTTCCGTGCAGTCGCTCTTATCCTTTGAGCTACCATGGCCAACGTGCCGTCCTGACATTAAATGATGAAGCCTGGGACTCAAGTACTTACAATACTAGGTCGCCACTAACGGTGTATCTCGGATGCGAGAGCCCCTAGTGGTCTAGGTCTACCGGGGAAATATATGAGTCAAATGGAGAATTTAATGTCAGGGCGGCACGTTGGCCATGGTAGCTCAAAAGTTAAGAGCGACTGGACGGAAACCAGGAGATCCGTGGTTCAAATCCATTGAATTTTCCATGTTAACTCTATCCATAAAAAATCTTAGTCTATGTACGTCTAGTGTGGAGAAATGATTAATTTCCATCAATTAACTAAAACAAACTTGGTATTTACACACAGCATTTTGTGGTTTTTATTTTCTGGAAACTGTGTCTTACGATTTTAAATAAAATTGTATACACCCTTTGAAAAAAAAAAAAAAAAAAAAGTGATCCGTTGCCAGAAATTAAGGTTCATTCGGCAAACACCGGAAGCATTCGCTGACGCCGCGTTCACAATACACGCACCAATGATTTGAAAGAAAAATTCAGGGATTTCAATCCCGTCTATGTCATTGAAGTTTTCTACCTGACTCCGCCTTCCCATACTTAGACCTACACACGGCTAGTGTGAAAGAACAAGTAATTTTTCCAATATAAGCTTTTATAGCTTTCTGGCTTGATTTCAAAGCTATGTAACACGAGTAGATAATGAGATGCCTTGCAGCTTGGCCGCATGTATGGTAGCCGAGCGGTTAATCGCACGTGTCTCGTAAGTAGACAAACATGAGTTCGAATCTTTCGTGTTCATGTTTCTTTTTATTACTGCTACATTAAAAGGCAGTGACTTAAGTTTTTCTTGCATATTTTAAGCTCTTTTATTTATAAAAACGCAAATAACATTCTTATCGTTTTCAAATATATGCAATGTTATTAGAAAATTGCCTGTCGCGAAGATTTCACTAGGCATTTGTTCTCATCCATGCCGCGTAGCATGAGGACAGTAACAAAAGCACAGAGTTTACATACTCGATATTAAATTATTTCCATAGTTTACTTGATTTTACATATAGGAATAAAACATTTGTTTCTTTTGGTTTAACAACACAGTATAGTGTTTTTGTGTTCCGTTTTCATTTGTGAGCACAAAGGCTATAAAATCAAGTAAACCTTAGCAATTGGAAGTTCTGTTATAATGTGCGTAATACACATTACATGTTTCTACAATAAGTAACAGACCCATAATGACAGATTTAGAAATGCAAACCATTTTAACATATGAAAAGCTCTTAAGAATTCCAGAGAATAATAAATGGGTAAAACAACACACATCCACCTTCAGTTTGAAAACTCAATTAGGCTTCATACAGAAAGTTCAACAGCTAAGAAATAAACTAAATTACCCATCCAAAATAGAACCCTCAATGTCTCTTAATAACCCACTGAACATCATTGAATTAGAATACTACCTAGATTTACTTGCAGATTTTAAAAGGAAAGATAATTAATCTACAGAAGCTAAAGCATATGCCATTGAAACCATAAATGTAAGATATCCAGTTGACAAATAGACACACATCTATACAGATGGCTCTCTTTATAATCAAGAAGATGGAGCAGGAGCCGGAGCTACCTGTAAATTATTTTCTTTCTATAAGCATGTTGGAATTTACTTAACAAGTTTTGATGGAGAAATTGATGCAATTTATACTTTCTTACAAAATCTATTTGCCTGGACAAATAAGCTTTCCAACATTGTTTTCTTAACAGATTCTAAAGAAGCTATTCAGTCTATTATTTAAAATGACTGCCCAAAAACGGAAAAGATAAATGAAATTCATAATATTATTAAACATCTTCAAAATTTAAATATACGTATTGTTTTCCCATGGATACCATCTCACTGTGGAATTTCTGGCAATGAGCAAGCAGATATGTTGGCCAAGAAGGTTTCCAAAGTATCTCAAACAACGAAACAAAAATCTTCTTTGAAACAGTTAAAAGATTAATCAAAAACATCTTCAAAAAACTATATAACAACTATCTAGTTTCCTCTGAAAAACTTAATTGGAAAGATCTCCAAAACAAACTAAAGACAATTCCAGAACTACCTCGAAAATCTTCAGTAGCAATGTTCAAATTAATCACAGGCCACGATTGTTTGAATGGACATTTATTCAAGGTTGGATTTACAACTTTTCCACAGTGCTGTTTATGTGGCAAAGACGATTTAATGAACATCGATCATCTAACTGTATGTGAAACTCTCCAAAATCAAGCAGATCTACTCTCCAAATATTGGGAAGCAAGAGGAAAACTGATTTCATTATCAAATTCTGAGCATTAAATACACACACACACACACACACACACACACACACACACACACACACACACACACACACACACACACACACACACACACACACACACACACACACACACACAATAAGAAAAATGAAAATAAGGCTTGCCATAGCCGCTCAGCTATCTATGCACGTTTAGTAATTGAGACTCAGCTACGAGTCAATTAGGAGAGAGAATTTTTATCACACATTACAGGGCGCGAAAAAAAGAGAAGGTTCCCTGTGTGAATATGCACGAAACATATGAAATAATACACAATATGTAAACATTCTCATTATTATTACAATTATAAGAGTATTCAGTAGAATGAAGCTAAAGAGACGCGTTCCGTCACACCATTGTAAACTGACTGTGGAAACGATGGACTTAGAAAAATATACGCTTCTAGAGTTGGCTCATCCTTTTTGTCAACGGCTGTTAAATTCAGCATATGCATACTGAAAATCTTCTGCGTCACTTCTTCAAAAAAAATATTAAGTCACAACCGACTATGAATGAATTGGGAGAAATAGTGTTCAAATGAGCCCAGAGCCCATGGAGCTTAGAGTTACCAGACATTCATCTTTCAGACAGAATAAGAGAAAACCCTGGAAAAGCTCCTTATTCTGATAAATCATACGAAATCTCAAAATCTAAACGTGTGACACTCACACTACCACCTAACCTAAGAGGCGACAGAACAGAATGTATCCTTTTCGCTCTCTCTCTCTCTCTCTCTCTCTCTCTCTCTCTCTCTCTCTCTCTCTCTCTCTCTCTCTCTCTCTCTCTCTCTCTCTCTCTCTCTCTCTCTCTCTCTCTCTCTCTCTCTCTCTCTCTCTCTCTCTCTCTCTCTGTCTCTCTCTCTGTCTCTCTCTATCTATCTCTTTTTTTGTAATTTACGTCCCCCAACGTTAAATCATATCGGACGATGAATGAGATGGGTGAAATGATGCTCAAATGAGTCCAGGTTCCATGAAGCTTAGAGTTATCTGACATTCGTCTACCAGGATAAGGAAAAACGCCGGTAAGAGTCGTATCCAGGTAACTCACCGTAACCTTAAAAACCTTATCCAGGTAGCTCAGCCTAACCGAGATTCGAACTCGGAACCTCTTGAACTGAAGCAGACACGCTACCATCTACGCTACCGAAGCGAGCGATTTCCTATTTAATTCCCTAATTAGTTATTAGAGACTGAGGGTATTTTCATTAAAATTAATTTAAAAGAGATAGCTAAGTAAAGAGTCCACGTATAAGAAATAACTATGTCTGATTTTCTAACTGAAAGAAAAAGTTTTGTCATATGTACTGTGTATTGTCAACTGTTAACTGAGATTTATTATTTGAATACAAACAATGGTACAAACACGTATAAACAGCCAAATAAAACCAAAATGGAACAAAACGCAAAAAATAATTTTGGATTAATCCAGTGTTAAAATGATCACAATAAAAAAATTATTTTCAGTCGAAATACAATAACTAGCCAAAATTGCGTAGTCTGAACTTGCTAACTCCGGGTCTCTTTCTTAATCTTATTATCCAGTTATTCCAATGAAATAAAGCGAGTTAGTGCCATAGAAAATTCTAGTTTATCAACAAGAAAGTTATTAATGTTAGGTGTGTTAAATGTATATTCTATTTGCTCTTGATTCGAAGCTGAACACTTTCAGAGTTCATCTTATTTTTATTCTGGATGTAATAATTATTTTTAGACACTGATAAATACTGATTTGAAGGCCATCGTGTGCTACGAATGCATATAGATTGTCTTAATGATGTTAGAAGGGTGCTTGTTTAATATGATAGATTCTACATACCACTTTGCGTTGATGAATGTTCTTTGATCCTTTCCATCAGACACTGAATTTAACTTTAATAGCGTGTAGAAATATTCATTGATGTATTACTGTGTTACATTTCGTTAAGCCCTGGTGTGTAATGTGAATTAAAAATATCATATTTTATTTCTTAACTAAGTGCTACAGATACTATAGAAAATTGAACTTCTTTCTGTAACTAATGTGCTGTAACTAATAATGTATATCAATCTATAGACAGGAAATTCTCTAAGGAAGGTATGTGAAACAATTCTCTTTGTCCGTTTATTTAATAGCAGATGTCTTGTATCTTTGAACTTATTCATGGAAGATACGTAGAATTTTGACAATTACAGAAGAAGCAGTCATAAAATGCCTATATTATGTGCTTAGAGAATTTTGAAAACATATTTCATACATTAGAGATATATCAAGTTTTACAAATTTAAAAAATTAGTGTTATAAATGCGTTTATCAAATTAAAATAAATGATCTATTTTAATAACACGTTTCAAGGAAACTTAACTGAAAGAATCCCAATGGGAAGAGACGTAGGTCAAGAGATTTTTTGAGTCCACTTCGTATAATACTGTAATTATTAGTTACTAAAAATGAAAAATAAATTTGGTTACAGTATATAGGAGACAAAAGCATTAGTATTATTTATTATGTGTGATATTGTTTTCGTGGGAGGCACTGAAAAACTGGACAGACTTCTGTCCCAATGTTGTATTAAATGTCAGAATTTTAACATCAATGTTTCCATTAGCAAAGGGAAAGGCATTAACTGTTAGTAAGGTGTTGCTGTCATGAAAATTATAAATTTAAAATACAATTATAGAAATAGTAACTTGATTTTTTTTATTTTAATTTGAGGTCCTCCGACGTTGTCATATCGGAAGGTGAATGAAACGGGTGAAATGATGCTCAAATGTGCCCATAGTCCATGGAGCTTAGAGCTACCTGGCATTATTCGTCTTTAAGGATAAGGAGAAACCTCGGAAGAAACCTTATCCATGTAGCTCACCCTGGCCGAGATTCGAACTCGGAACCTCTTGAACGTGAGGAAGACAGGCTGCCATCTACGCTACCGAGGCGGGCGAAATATTTATCTAAACACTGATAAGAAGTTAAATATCAAATTTTAAAATCAACAATATATTTGGTTGTATTAATGATTTCGTGTGGATAAAAAACTGTCAGAAGAGAAAAAGAAATTAACATTTATAAAACAATTGCTCACTGCCTTTAAAAACAGGGCGAGAGCACAAAAATGAATGGTGGGAACGAAACGAGTGTACTAGGGAAAATATCTGGACATTGAATGACCGAATACGAAATAGATATTTATAGATGTAGGTATAAGTTACATTCTGTGACAGAATGGATTTCAAGATGGCAGAAACCATAGCCTGAATATATACCCAGGATAAGATCTGAAGCTCTCCTGGGCACGAATATGCTTTTTTTTTGGGGGGGGGGGGGGAAGCAAGCCAAGTAAAAAGACGATTAGAAATCTACGATTCTGGAGTGTGCATCTCTCTCATCATCAGGATATCTATTAAATGTTATAACCCCAAATGATTCACTGGATATAACACAAATATAAATAAAGACAAAACACTATCAAAATTCGCATTACAGAACAAAAGACTGTTTTCAGTAAATTAAATGCCAGGTCAGGAGATGGCGTGAGTATAGAAAATTAATTGGGTCAAAGAAACGTAACTGCTTAACTTGATTATCAATCTGTATCAATCTGTGCCTCTTAAGTCGACGGATTTCCATTCTAAGGCCGGTTTCCAAGGAAAGCTGAACTGAAATCCAGCATCATGATTAAGCGTGCTCCTTTCGAAGGAGCATCTTGGCAATATGCAACAGTTACTGAGAGCGGAGAATTAAGGAGGCTTTGGTCATTTCTGGCAGCTAACAGCGTGGTTAACTGAGAGTGTAATTTAACTTTAATATTTCTATTAAATTTACATACCCAGACTTGCCGGTCTGTCTGGCTCAGAGCTTTTGACTTCGAGGACCTGACTTCAAACAGGGTCTAGAATCATGGCTTTTTAAACTGGTTAAAACATCAGCCTCGTTACAGTAGGTATACTATGTAAGAGAAACCCTGCGGTGAAAATTTCGCACACCGGTGGCGCTGATATGAAATGGCAATTGACGACGTTGTTAATAAACAAAATGTTTATATATTTACACAAAATTATCCTCTTACTCAAATTGCCAGACCAAGGAGGATGTTGAATCACTTTATTAAGAACAGCCCCCGTCTCTAAGTCAGGAACTGAAACAGATACCTATGAATTTGGAAGCCAACGTGCTAACCACCAAACCCAAGAGGGCAGTACAAGATTGGTCAACCCTGTTTTAACACTTAGCGGTGCTTGTCTTGCATCTTAATGAATTGCTTCACATACACGACATCTACACTGTAACAATATGTAGGTACGCGATTCCTTTGCCTCTCTGACGATTTACTGCTCCATGTTGGAGGTGTCATTTCGGAAGTCGACCTTGCTTGTGATCCACAATAACACACAAAGTTCCTGTCTTGATATACATGACAGATTACTCGAAACACACATCTATCATGGCTCCTTTAATTTATCTCCAACCTGTAGGTACTGTAATTTGTGTCAGCTGTCAGTCAAACTCTGTGCATGTCCTGACATCACACGACGTTGTAACAAAGGCAAAAGTGAACCGCGTTATTTGAAGGTTTTATCAAAGCGTGTGATGGAAAACGCAGTACCTTGCTTAAGTTCCTGCAATATATTTTTAATTTTTGTGCTATTTACTTATGTTCTGCAACTAGGACCAAAAACATTTCAATGCTGTCATTGGAAATATAAATAGAATATTTGTACGTAAAATATGAAGCTATTAACAGTGAAGCAAACAAATATATACAAATATAACAATATGTATTTTAGTTAACTGATGGAAATTAATCATTTCTCCACACTAGCCCTATATAGGCTGAGGTTTTTGATAGAGTCAACATAAAAAGTTCAATGCCATGACCGGGATTTGAACCACGATCTCCTGGTTTCCGTCCAGTCGCTCTTAACCTTTCAGCTACAATGGCCAACGTGCCATCCTGACATTAAATTCTCCAGTTGACTCTTATATTTCCCTGGTAGACCACTAGGGGCTCTTGCATCCGAGATACACCGAGTTAAATGATGAAGCCTGGGACTTAAGAACTTACGATAGTAAGTCGCCACAAACGGTGTATCTCGGATGCGAGAGCCCCTAGTGGTCTACCGGGGAAATATAAGCGTCAACTGGAGAATTATAATGTCAGGACGGCACCTTGGTCATGGTAGCTCAAACGTTAAAAGTGACTGGACGGAAACCAGGAGATCCGTGGATTTTAAATCCCGGCCATGGAATTGAATTTTTCATGTTGACTCTATCTATAACAATTTTTAACTTAAAACTTCACTTATCTTATAAGAAATGATGATAATTATCTTATAAAATGTCCGAGATTGCGATATCATGTAAAGCTTTTACACATGTTCAGCCAGAAACGTAACGATGTCGACAGCTTTGTTGTTTCTGGCTGAAAATGTGTAAAAGTTTTACATGAAATCGCGATTCCGGACAATTTATAAGAAAATTATCATCATTTCTTATAAGATAAGTGAATTTTTAAGTTAAAAATTGTTATATTTGTATATACGAGTATTTGTGTCTGCCAGATTCAGGTGACTTTCTCTTTCAATGATATCACCTATTGTATCTATAAGTATTCGTTATATAATAGTCATAAAAATAAATGTCTTTTTTTTTTTAATTTTACGTCCTCCAACATTAAGTCATATCGGACGATCAATAAAATGAGTGAAATGGTGCTCAGATGAGCCCAGGGTCCATAGAGCTTAGAGTTATCCGAGGATAAGAGGAAACAACCGATGAAAACTTACCCATATAATTCGCCATGAACGAGATTCCAACTCGGGATCTGTTGAACGTGAGGCAGACATGTTATCACTCACGATACAGAAGCAGGCACAATAAAACGAAAATAATTGTTTACGATTCTCTGTGTCTATTATTAAAATAAATAAAAACTCATATTTAAGTTTGACGTCCAGAATGCGACATGAAGATTTTCAAAAAGCATCATCCATTCCAAATTACCTTTTTAATTAACATTCTTTCTAAATGTTTAATATTTTAAATGACCATATTTTAATTAAATTACCATATGTTCACAGGGTTTTCATAGCAAATGAAATGTACGTCAGTTTTCGGGAAATTGCCTGCAAAATGCTCTCCACCCTGAATGACTTTCGAAGCTGGTAAATGTTAAGGAGACAGAATCTTGTTCCACAAAAATTATAGTTCTCGTTAAAGCATAT